>MCJB01033934.1:0-24827 GCA_002018475.1 Nicotiana obtusifolia | reverse complement strand
AGTAAACACTTCACAAGATACGCCGTATAAGTAATGCCTCCAAATATTTAAAGCATGAACTATGGCAGCTAGCTCCAAATCATGCACGCGGTAGTTCTTCTCATGAGGCTTCAATTGACGAGAAGCATAAGCAATAACTCTACCCTCCTGCATTAATACACAACCGATCCCAATTCTTGAGGCATCACAATATACGGCATAGGAACTCGAGGCTGACGGTAGCACCAATACTGGAGCTGTGGTCAAGGCTGTCTTGAGCTTCTTAAAGCTCTCCTCGCACTTGTCCGACCACACATATGGAACACCCTTTTGAGTCAATTTGGTCAAGGGCGATGCGATGGATGAGAATCCCTGAACAAACCGGCGATAATAGCCTGCCAACCCAAGAAAGCTACGAATCTCTATGACTGAGGACGGTCTAGGCCAACTCTGAACCGCCTTTATCTTCTTTGGATCAACCTGAATACCCTCGCTGGACACTACGTGCCCCAAGAAATCCACCGAGTCTAGCCAAAACTAACACTTGGAGAATTTTGCATAAAGCTTCTCCTCCCTCAGTCTCTGCAATACAACCCGCAGATGTTCTGCGTGCTTTTCGTGGCTACGCGAGTACACCAGAATATCATCAATAAATACCACCACGAACGAATCCAGATCAGGCCGAAATACATTGTTCATTAACTGCATGAACGCTGCTGGGGCATTGGTTAGCCCGAAAGACATACCAAGAAACTCATAATGGCCATATCTAGTCCGGAAAGCAGTCTTAAGAATATCTGTATCCCTGATCTTTAACTGGTGATATCCTGAACGGAGATCAATCTTAGAGAACACTCGTGCTCCCTGAAGCTGGTCAACTAAGTCATCGATACGAGGCAAAAGATATTTGTTCTTGATTGTTACTCGTGCTCCCAAGTTCTGTCTCAGTTTGCGATCTCTATGTCAAATATGCGGTTCGCATTTCGTGTTTGCGGTTCGCATTTTTGACATTTCTGCAGATTTTTCCTTGACACAAAAATAGGAATAACTTTCTCATACGATGTCCGAATTGGACGATTCTTTTTGCTATGACTCCGAAATTTTGATACGGATCTAATGCTTCAATTAAAACTGAATTTGGAGCCCATTTGCATAATATTATACCACTTATTCTTGAAGAGACGATATCGACACATTCTTGAAATGCCGAAGTTAAAATCCATCAACCATCCAAAATCCATTCGAGGCCCTCGGGACTTCAACCAGACACGCCAACATGTCCCATAACATTATTCAAACTTGTTCCAACTTTCGGAACATTCAACACAACTTATCAACACCAATTCACGTCGGATTCAAGCCTAAGGTTTTCAAAATCCTCTAAGTTGCTATTTTGATCGAAACCCAACCAAACCACGTTCGAATGACCTGAAAATTTACACACAAGTCATAAATCCCATATCTAAGCTACAGCAACTTTCGGAATTCCATTCTGACCCTCGGATCAAAATCTCGCCTATCAACCGGAAATCGCCAAAATTCTAAGTTCACCAATTCAAGCCTAATTCTACACTGAACCTCCAACACTGATTCCGATAACTCTCCTAAGTCATAAATCCTCTCCCGAAGCTAACCGAATCATCGAAATTCACATCCGAGCCTTCTAACTCATAAGTCAACATCCAGTTGACTTTCACATTTTAAGCCTTCTTAAAAGAGACTAAGGGTCTCATTTATTACCGATTTCACTCTGAATGCAACTTACTCAACTTAATTACCTAACACGGATAACAAGGCATAATGATACAGAAATTGGGGAAGACGGAGCAGTAACCCCTGAGATGATTTACCGAGTCGTCACAATGGTATGTATCTGTCACGATCCCAAATCCCACCTTGAGGATCGTATTGGCAGCTAGTCTCTAAGACTAGGTAAGGCTAACACACAATGAGATTTAACAGAAATAACCAACTTTACTATAAAATATAAAACTGATAAATGACATAACATAGCCAAAACTAAACAATAGTCATACATCGCCAAAACCAGTAGTGCGAAGTCATAAGCTATAGTGAACATACACTAGAAATATCAAAATGCATCATTGTTCTGGAATACAAATGACAGTAATAAGGAAAGCAACAGAAGGTGACTCCAAGGTGTGCGAACGACAACATCATGTATACCTTAAAGTCTCCACAGTAATCTCAAAATCAGCTCACTAACGAATGCCACGCTAAGAGGTACCTGGATCTGCATAAAAAGGTGTAGAAGCGTAGTATGAGTACAACACAATAGTACCCAGTAAATATCAAGACTAACCTCGGTGGAATAGTGACGAGGTTCAAGTCAATACACTCACTAAACATAAAACCAGTGCAGAACATCAATATAAAACAAACAACAGAAACCATAAACAAATAATTTGCGACAAAGAAATAGCATGGGATAATACGACAATTAACCAAAACATTTAAAATGCAAAGTGGAATCAATTAAGGAAACAATGATAAGTTCAAACAATCAAACCGTTCAAACACAAGAATATCAAGAAGAATCACCCCTTGCTACCACACCTCATAATCACAATCACATGTCATAAATCACAAATAATCCTCATATCGCCACGTAAGCTTCACATTTAAAATATTATCCCGAAATAGCTTCACGCACATAAGCCCCTTATCTCGTCGAGTGTGCTCACAATGTAGTATTTCCCCTTACTAACAGCACACGTATAAACCCCCTTATCTTGCTGCATGCACATCAATATATACAGCACCCTCATGGCGCATCTCAATGATATCACAACAATCAACCGCACATCACATGCTCATATGTCACAACATCGTTCAAACAACAATACCAACGCCACAACCATACATAAACCACGACTCAACAACATTGTATACAAGGATTACAACAAAAACAATGAAATGGGAATAACTCAACAATGAAATATGTTCCATGTAACAACAACTTCAATTCAAGGCATACTAAAAGCCTAAGAATCTAATCAGTTCAATTACCACACATAAGCCCGTGTATACACTTGTCACCTTATGTACACACCTTTTCACATATTACAATAATGCAAATAAACCAAATGCTAAGGGGTATTTTCACCCACACAAAGGTAGGCAAGATACTTACCTTAATTAAGCCTAATCAACACTCAAAAATAGCTTTCCCTTAAAAATTCACCTCCGCACGACTCAAATCTAGGAAAAAATGACTTTATAATTGTAAGGCCCCATAAAGTATAGCCAATCTTGAACCTCGTTATTCCTATTTGTATTAAATCTATTGAGAGTTAAAGCGTCAAACATGTCAAAGAAGAAGCATCATCCATGACCGAACATATTAGGTAGGAAGTCAACAACTCTATGGTCATATTCATTCTAGCACATCATAGAATAATTGTTGAAGGTCGCCAAGGGTTTAATTTGGGTGTTTGGCGTGGAGATTTAGAGTTGAATAAAGTGAACGAGTTATTCCCCAGGTTTTGTCCATGAAGATATTAGGTGAATTGTTAAGGAAGGTAAAGTAGGTGTAGTCACACTAGTCCTTATGGAATCTTGAATGAAATAAAATAGGCCAACCTATGAGTATGATGTTTCCCCATTGTTGTCCTCTATGCACCCGGTGTTTCATGTGTCTATGGCTGGGAAGGTAGTTGGAAGTCCTTTGTCTATCATTTTGGTGGAAACTATTGAAGGTAAACTTAATGGATAATTGGCTTATGAGAGGCCCCTAATTGTCATATTTGTTAGATAAGTCCGGAAGTTGAAATGTCCTCCGCCAAGTGCTATGGCTAAGTCTGTGAGTCGAGGAGATCACCTCGAAGGCTGAAAGTGTTGTTGAAAGGAAATACTCTCAATTGTTTGTATAGCCAAATGGTTGTGATTCGAAAGGTACATTCTATGTGTTATGATATAAATATGTGCCGCTCATGTCCAATTATAACTTTGATAATGTAATGCCGATTATGTTGAAATTAGTTTTGTTGGTATATATTGTGATGCTCTGTTGGGTTGTGGATGTGTTTTAGGAGTGGTTTTAATGATTCTCTAACAAGTGGTTAGGCCCAAATGCGGGGGAGACTCTGCCAAAATTTCTTGAAAATTTTGGAGTTAGTCAAATTTGGAGGATTGGTATGTGTGAAGGAGGAGATGAACTATGTTGGGTGTTTTGGGCGGACCCTACTCCTCATTCGGGAGGAATGATCTTAAGTGGGGGAGGATGTAACGCCCCGTAAAATTTTGCCAAGGAATTTGAGGTTTCGTGGTGCCGAGGTAGACTTACGTGTTTGAGGACTGTAGAAATTCTTCGTGGCTCGCAATCTCACTGTGGTACTGACTTTCTAGGTTGATGAATGCACTAAGGAGTCGATGAAAATTTTGGTTGAAGAAAGCGATTCTGCGGTCATTTTTGTGACCGCAGAACCATTTCGCGGGCCGCATAATCATCGGGGAGTTGAGTAGAGAATAGGTTGAATTTTTGAAGGTCGTTTTGCGGTCCATTATGCAATCACATATCTATTTCGCGATCCGAATTTCCGTCGTAGATTTGGCATGAAGAATTTTGGAGAATGATTCTGTGGTCTACTCTGTGGCCGCATAAGTGACCTGCAGACCGCAGACCTGTTGCAGACAGGTCCAGACCTACCTAGTTCTTGGCATCATTTTTGCGGTCCATTTTGCGGGCCGCATATCCGTTATGCGGTCCATTCTGCGACCGCAAACCTGAGCTCGAAGGGTCCATTTTTCTATTTTTATAACCCGACCCCATTTTGATAAATAGACTTTGGGGCTTATTTTTAAGCGATTGTCTGATGATTTTAGGGGGAGGAAAGAGCATTTTAGAGAGAAAAGGACAAAACCTCATTCTAATCATCCAATCTTGCACCAATCTTCAAGAATCATGGACGCCACTCACTAAACGATCATCTATTCGGGTAAGTCCTACTCCTAAACTTTCATGCAGGAGGTTATGAGTTCTACTGAATTGTGGGGATGGAAATAGGATATGCATGTGACAATAGGTTGAAGTATGCAGGGTTAATGAACCATTTTGGGTAGTTCTTGTTGAAATTGGTTGAGGGAGGAAGGGATTACCCTTGTAGAGCTTTTTAATCTATCTTGAATGCTAGGTGTTTGACAAAATTCCTAAGAAAGTTACACCTTGGGAATCCTTCTAATTATTAACTGATTTTTGCTATCTTCCTATATATTTTTATTGCAATAAGTGTTGGGACGTTGTAGTAACTTAAGGGAAGCTCAAACATGGTATGTTGGCTAAACTTCTCTCTTGGAATTGAATTCCATGATTTACTCGTAAGTCTCAAGTACTGTTGGCCCAAGTTCCTAATTCCCATGTTCCGAGTTATTTCCTGTATATTTGACTATTCCGAGTAAGCTTGTGTTTAAGGATATGTACCAAAAATGTGCGCCGAATTCTCCTATCATCTTGTGTTCTCTGTCGGGAATGTATCCTAGTGCGACCAATATGTGGAGATTGTATGATTTCAAATCATGTCTAAATTGCAAGTTGATATGTCCAATTGTGAAAGAAAACTTGATGCGTCTAAGACCCCTATTGTTCATATTATGCCTGAGCCCTTGATCCCAAATGCTCTCACGAACGATGATCAATAAATTTGCTGGAAAGTGAAAGAACTGAGAGTGAAATATAAAACGTGGCCATGGTTGTTGTAACTAGTGCATTTGATTTGAAGTCGAGGTGACGAGCGCAAAACACCACTTAAAATTATGCTCGATAATAAATATAGAATAGTATAATATCGTGTCCACAAGGATTGGAGCTAAACAATATTATCGTAGTTTCTAGCTTGACTGCTATACAAGATGATCAACAATTGAGATTTATGTGATTAATACTAAAATTAACTAAGAATCTAAAGCTATTGACTAATGACAATCGAAGTAATGAATAAAGAAAGAAAGATATCAATGGGAGAAGATAGGGTTTTGATAGGATAGGTGCAAGATGATTGTTTGGGATTTAACTCTAGATAATTCACTTCTAATGATCAAGTGAGTCTGTCGAATTCACTTTGTTATTAGTTCAACCTTTTTGTAGAAACTCGTCTCTCGATTAAGTCTCAACCTCACGACATGAACCAATTTAAGCTCTATAAAGATATGCAAGAATGCGAAGTGGGTTGGTCTTTAGGAGAACCTCTCTCGATTATACTCCTAACTAGGTTTAATCAACGATTCAACTAGCCTCTTTCGATTATTAAGAAGAATTAATGAACTCAACCAACAATATAATGCAGAGATATCACAAGTTATGGATCTCTCGATTACATGAACGAGTGAATATAGATGCAACGATTAAATCATCCAAAAATGCTTCAATTCATTAATACTAGAGTTATAATCCACAAATAAATATCACTACACCAAATCCATCAAACCCTAGAGGGAACTATTCCATAGACATGGAGTAACTCATAAGAGATATAATTAAATGATAGTAAAACATAAATTCAATCCAAACTCGGGTCTTGATTGAGGAAGGAATGATGAAATCCTTGTGCTTTTTCTCCTCCAACTCTTCCTTAGCCTCCTTAGGTCCAATATGTGTCCAAAATCTAGAAAATAATAATTTTCCATGTATTTATACAATGTAGGGTCGGGCCCAGACGAAACCACCTTCTTCTAGTCGAAATAGGATTTTCACTCTATAAAAATTGCATAGGGGCGCCGCATGGCGCGACGTGCGATGTGGGGCATTACTAGGGAAATCCAGAGAGCTCAACATCTGTCAGACAGCAGAAAATAGGCAGCTGCGGTGCCCCATGTGTTGCCTTACGCGCCATGGCTGCGGACTTTTCTCGGAGTGCAGAATTTTTTCTTGCTTTTTGATATCTAGATGTGGTTCTCGACCCCCGATCGCAATCCCGACTTAATCCCTTGGGCTTTTACTCAGGCTTCAAAGCGCCAAGTAGCTTGAATTAGCTCCATAACATCTACATCACTCGGAATCACTCCTACAAGGCATTAAACACACAATAAGTACTAAACACTAGCAAGTAAAGCTCAAACACACTAAAAGTACATTAAATTAGAGTGCAGTAAGCGACTAAAACACGAGATTATACCCTACCATCAACACTCCACACTTAAATCATTGCTCGTCCTCAAGAAATCAAAGTACACTTTATATAAGCACGACCCTTTTCAACAACTCTCATAACTCATCACACCAAGAATATTTAAAATAGATCAAGCACAATAATGTAACATCCTAGCCTCAAGATTTGAGTCAAAAGCACCATGTATTATTTATAACCCGCTCACTTACTCTAACATAGAGGTCAATGACATCACCTTTCCATCATGAATCAATTGCTCTCACACAACAATAGAGAGTAGTTCAGAACACCATAAAAATTAAGAACAATCAGGAACTCAATATTGAAAGAATTCACTCATTCTCAGAAACAACATTCATATGCCACAAAAGATGAACCATAGGCTTGCCTGTAGTGTACTACTCTACTAATTGAGCTCATTCAGTCAAGGATCAAGTAGGACTTTATTTGGTTGTAATGTAGGCTGCGGGACAGTTAGGATCCATTTAGATATAAGAGTGACTACACCTCCCAAAGCTCTTTAATACAATTAACCGTTCAAAACCCCACACTTATGTCAAACCAAACTCCATCTTCACATCAGTATACATTAACTCCCTACTTCATTAAGCAATATTTCATCAAAAGTCACCACTATCAGTGAACATTTTTCTTCACAACAATCAAACCATTTTTCTTTTTCTCTTCTTATTCAATTCAAGTCGTTCTTACTTTTTCCAACCAGTGCACCTTTCTCTTAATCTCATTAGTTCCACTCAAAAGCCAAACCAACTACCCACACTTCAAATTTTACGAAGTCCATAACAAATTCAAGTACTTATGAGAGATACAAGGTTCAAATAGATGGTCAATTCAAATAAACGGGTAAGGCTTGTAATGTGGTTGCCAAAGAAACAGGATTACAGGCTCAAAGGGGTTAACTAAGATACTTAATAATTAGGTGGGCAAACATATATCTGGCTCAACAAAGAAACGCCTATATCACTTCCAAGACTAAATTGACTACTATTTTGCTTTGCAAACAAGCGGGGCAAGTTCTAGATATCAAATGCAATGCACAGAATACACAAAATCTCACTCACACATGGCACATAACTCACTCAGGATCTAACAAAAATAAAAACTATTTCTAATTACAGCCGATGCAAACAAAAATCTTGGAAAAGAACTGCGGCATAAAGAAAAATCAAAGGGGAATTATTACACTGCCTTACAAAAGAAATTCTTTTTATCTTTTTCCTTTCGACTTTAGTCCCTCAAGAAACCTGTCGATATGGTATCCATCGTCAGGAAAAAAATAAAAAATTTTAAAATATTTATGTTTTTTCGAAATTTTTTTCTTCATTTGTTCTATCTCTAAATTCTACAACTAACATAAAGAAAACTAAAACTAAATATACATACAAAATACAAATATCCCCCACCCTACACTTTATCTCATGGCATGTCCCTATGAAACACAATTAAAAAGCATAAGGTAAAGGAAACTTTCCTGAAAATCTAATCGGGGTCTGAGTCGAAGTCAGCCCATTCCTCACGCCGCAACTAATGCGCACATCCATCCAGACAGCTTCTTCTCGGCCTTTTTGGGGTACACCCTACACTTATCTTTCTTAATCATTGGAGCCTTCTCTTTTGAACTCTTCACTTTCCACTCAACACTTGTAGCTGGCTTCTCCTTTTTCACCCCCGTTTCTTAATTCATCTCAAAAGTTACAATCTCCTCACCCACTCTAAGCATGAGATCGCTCTACCCGTTGCTAAGAATGGTCTTCCTAGGATGAGGTGGACCTCCTTGTTCTCCTCCATCTTCACCACTATAAAATCTACAGGAAATACGAACTTATCTACCCGAACTAAGACATTTTCAACTATCCCCTCGGGTATCAAAGTCATTTGGTATGCCAGGAAAAAGATATTGGTACCGACCTTATCTCTCTAATCTCATTCTCAAGTTTCCTGTAAATAGATAGAGGCATTAGATTAATTGAGGCACTAAAATCACATAAAGACTTATCGAAAATTAATAGTTCCTAAAGAGCAAGGTATAGTAAAACTTCCTGGATCTCCACACTTTTCTGGGAGTTTGTTTTGCAAGATTTCACTGCAATGCTCTGTGAGCTTGATCACTGAGGTCTCTTCTATCTTTCTCTGCTTTGTCAGGATCTCCTTCAAAAATTTGGCATAAGCCGGCATTTGTGCGAGCACTTTTGTGAATGGTAAATTTACATAAACTTGTTTCAGCATATCCAGAAATCTCTCAAACTGCTTGTCCAGCTTTTCTCTATATAGATTTTGTGGAAAAAGTAAAGCAGGAATGTGCTTGCTCTCTTCATGTTCCTCCATTTTTGAAGTTTTTTCCTTCTTCTTTTTCTCAGCTCCCTTCTTGGCTTTCTTCTTCTTTTCATCATCTCTTTTCAGCTGCTCCCCACTTTCCTTTTCAGGTATCACATCTTTTTGGATCGGAATGGGATCTTTAAACACTTGCCTACTTCTCAAGGTTACAACATTCACAGTTTATTTTTGGATTTCTCTCGGTATCAGCTGGCAGAGTACCTGGGGCTCTCTTAGAAATTATTGTTGCAATCTGTCCTACTTGTCTCTCCAAGTTCCGAAAAGATGTGCCAAGTTCTTTGATGGCTGCTCCATGAGCGTCTAGCATTATATGTCTTGATAATGAAGGCCTTTATTAGGTATTCTAGACCAGGCTGATTGGATTGTTGAGGCTGAAATTGCTGTCACACCCCGAACCTGGGCCTGGATGTAACACGCACCCGGTGCCTAACTACATATGACCGAGCGAACCAACTGGCTGGCTGAATCAACATGCGATATCATAACATATTGAATGTGGAAGATAAACTTACATATGATGATATACTGAAAGTCTAAATAATATAAATCGAAGTGCGAAAATACAAATATAATTCCGAAACATACTTGTAGCTAACATAGCTTAACATAAAAAGCCTGCGCTCAGTCTGACTGTTACTCTAGTCTATGAAGCCTTTAATGAGTATTGAAAACACTGACTGTCTGAAAATATTGAAGACTGTAAGGTAATGATAACACCCCAAAAGACTTGGGGGTCACCAAATAGTTGGTACGAGAACCCTAGCGCTCTAAATCGTTGATCTATAAATCATTACCAGCATCGTGAGATGCAAGCCCCGGGGAAAAGAGACGTCAGGACATTTGAATTGCACTGGTATGTAAAGCAACTGAAAGAAATAACTATAAACGTTGAAACTTATACTAAGGTGATAACTGAGAATTGACAATTGATAACTATTGAAACTGAAACTGAAATGATAACTGATATCTAGTAACTGGTAACTAATAACCGATAACTGATAATCGATAACTGATAAATGAAATGATAAATGATAACTGATAACTGATAATTGATAAAGGAAGCAAGGATATGAATACTCCCTCTTCTGAATTACGAACAACCTGTTTATCTGAATAAATTACGGCCTCGGGCCCAATATATATGTGCACAAGCTACAGCCTCAGGCCCAAGTATATGTATACATAACTACGGCCTCAGGCCCAAAAATGCATAAAGCATCTACTACGGCCTCAAGCCCAAAGATGCATAAAGCATAAACTACGGACTCAAGCCCAAATATGCATAAAGCATATAAACTATGGCCTCAGGCCTTAATACAGGTGTTCAACATTCAGGGATTTAAATTCAGGAACTGAAAATCATACTGCAATATGTGATGCTGAAATACTAAATCATATTTAGTTACATGATACTGGAATAATGAATAGGACTAGGCTGAGACATGTATTCTTGAATTGATTATGAAATTTGAAACTTCAATTGTTTATGACATGCTGAGTAATCTAGACTAAGACTCATGAGCATCAAACCTAAGTCTATATTAATTACGCACTGAGCTCACAACGTTCAGAATGAAAGTTATGAACGAGTTATGAAGCTAGATAATAGAAGTTCTACAACTATTCAAGAAACTAGGCTTAACTATATTTCTGAGGCAATTAGTAACGTCGTAAAAGAAACGTAGTGTAGGGAGAATCATTAACATTTCCAAACGTAGAGAGTTAGCCTCACATACCTTAACTTCCTGCTCCTGAGTGTAATACAATATTCGCCAACCCTTTCAACTTTAATCTATATCAATACAAGTCAAAGGGATTATATATTAGCAATAATACTCATGTTTTGGTCACTTAGGCATTTAGCAAACACCTTATGGGCGTAAAGCCTTGTAGCCCTCATTAATGGTGTTTCTACACCCAACATCCCATTCTCTTACTCCTAGAAAATTCTAAAATCTCAACTTGCTATGATCAATACCATTCTTCATCATCCATAAGATAAACAACACCCTTAATCAATAATGGACAATCACAAACCCAAACCTATAATCAATCATGATTTTTTATCAAAACCATCAACTCATATCTCATGAACTTAGAGTCTATGATCATTTAGACAATGCTATAATCAATTAGAGGTGAAGATATTACCTTTTTGACATTCAATCCTCTTGAATTCTTGGGTTTCTTCTCTCAACAATGATGTCCCAATACAATATCAAATTATTTGAAGGATTTATACATGTTAATAATGTGTTGAAGAATTGAAATTAACTTAGTATCACTATTACAACTTACCTTGGATAGTGGCCGGACCTTTGAGGAGTTAGGTTCTTTAGAGCTTCCCTTTCTAGAGCAAGTTTTTGTGTTTTAGGGTTTGAGGGACGAAATAGGGCTTTAAAAATGACCCCCCCCTCCCCCCGGGTGCGCTCCCGTGCACCTGAAAGCTTAACCGTGGACCTGGACGGTGTCAATCCATCCAAAAGTCGTGGAGTTGCATGCAGAGTTCTATTCCGCTATGTTGACACTTTCTGATTATCTCCTTAAACCTCTCCCATCCTTAAAACACAGTTTCAATATCTTTCTGGCAGAAGTTATGGAATTCTCTTCTAACTTTGCCTGTCTTAGCTGATCAGAAATATTTATCAAGAAATTTTCTGGTCATCTCATCCCATTTTCTAATCGATCCAGTAGGTAAGCTCCAAAGCCACTATTTTGTATCATGTTTGAGTGTGAAGAGGAATGCCCTTAAGTAAACTGCATCTTGTGACACAACATTGTATTGAAAGGTGTTCATAATCTCCTCGAAGTCCATTAGATGATTGTTTGGATCTCCGTTCATCTTCCCTCTGAAGACATATGTCACGACCCGAATCCCAAACCCGGTCATGATGGCGCCCCTCGTGAAGACCAGGCCAGCAAATTCAAACCATAACTCATTTTAAGAAATAAATTTAACAAGAGAACAATGCAACATAGTTTAATAGCAGTTAATTATGGAAAAACATAGTGAACCATCCCAATAACAGCCCGAAACCGGGGTGTCACGAAGTCATGAGCAACTAATGAAAATCCTAATAATTAGATTACTATTACAATATTTTTGGCACAATTGTTTGAAGATAGTGGAAACAACAAGATAAAAGAGATACGGGGCTGCGGACGCCAACAGCTACCTCGTTGTCTCTGAATCGCCGCCCTGACAGTAATAATCAATGTTTCGGAGCGGAACCGATAAAGCCTGAATCTGCACACAGGGTGCAGGGAGTAATGTGAGTACTTCCAACTCAGTGAGTAATAATTATAAATAACAACTGAAGGTAAGAAAACACATCAGGCATACATCAGCCCATAATGAAACAATAAAACATGTAAATATCTCAAGTAAACAACATGAAGTGAAAGAAAACAGCATGACTAGCCACGTCATGTCTCGTGACGGCGTGTCACCCGAACCCATGGGTACCCTGCGCTCACTGTGGGGGGTGCAGACTCCGGGAGGGGCTTCTTACGGCCCAAGCGCAATATCTCATGACGGCGTGTCACCCGATCCCTTTATATCATATTCCGGGGCGGCATGCCACCCGATCCATTCATTTCAAATCTCGTGGCGGCGTGCCACCCGATCCATTTATGTAATTTAAAATGTCAGTTAAATCTCAGAATTGAGTACAAATGGCTGTTTTGTAAAACAGTGTAAATCAACAGGACTGAGTTCAAGTAATACATCAACACAGTGAGGAAACAGTGGTAACTACCCCTGAAGGGTTCAAATAATCGGCACGAAGCCCAAATATGGCAATCAGTCTAAATTATGATGACATCAAATAAGTTTCAATCAATTGCATGGTAAAATCATCAATCGGGATGGACCAAGTCACAATCCCCAGTAGTAAACGACCCCACACTCATCATCGAGCGCGTGCCTCAACACAATATAGCACTATGATGTGCAAATCTGGGGTTTCAAACCCTCATAACATCATTTAAGATCATTACTCACCTCAACCCGGCTAAATCCTTAGCCCGCGACGCTTTGCCCTTTGAATTGGCTTCCACGTGCGTCGAATCTATCCAAATTCAGAATAATTATGTCACAATATGTTGAGGGAACAAAGCCCAAGCGAAAACAGTCAAAAATACTAAGAGATCCCGAAATTAGCAAAACCCGAGCCCCGGGCCCACTTCTCAAAATTCAGTAATTTCCATCCCAACGAGTTCCTTATCTCCCCACGAGTTCAACCATACAAAATTTATCGAATTCCGACATCGGATCGACCTCTAAGTCTTAAATCTAAACTTGAGGGTTTTCCACAATTTTCCAACATAATTTACCAATTAAATGCTAAATACATTGATAAACTGAGGTAGTTCGTCCAAAATTGAGTTAGAAACACTTACCCCGATGTTTTCTCTTGAAAATCCTCCAAGAATCCCTTCAAGGTTAGTTGCAATCCATGTTCTATAGCTCGAAGTATGTTTGAGATGACCAAAACTCCTCCCTTTAAGAATTTGTCCAAGAAAATCTCCTTTGGATATAGTTTTGAGGTTGATTTGCTGTGATTTTATGGTGTTTGGAGGTGTTTCTCTTCGTGGGTGACGAAAAATGGCTCTGGTATGGCAAATGGGCACTGATTTCTATTTATAAAGGGGCCAAAAATCGAGACAAAAACACCCTTGTCCAGCCTTATATGCGATCGCATATCTGTCGCAGAACAGATATGCGGTCCGCATATTTGACGTGGCCACCACAAAAGTGGCCCTAGCCTTCACCGCAATTTCAACATGAAGCATGGTTTGCGGTCCGCATTTCAGTTTTGCGATCGCATTTCGATCGCATTTTAGGCGTTATGTTTTGTCCAGGTTTCTGTCTCAGGATGCGGTCTCGATGTAAGATATGCGGTCCGCATTCTCGCATCTGGTTTTTCTGCAACTTTCTTTTCCAATGACGAATTAGTCCGTTTAACCACCCGAAACTCACCTGAGGCCTCTGAAACCTTAACTAAACATGCCAACCTATCCCATAACACTGTTCGAACGTGTTCCGACCTTTGGAACGTTCTAAACAACCTATCAACACCAATTCGCATCGGATTTAAGCCTAATTCTACACCGGACCTCCAAAACCAATTCCGATCACACCTCTAAGTCGTAAATCATCTCCCGAATCTAATCGAATCGTCGAAATTCACATCCGAGCCCTCTAACTCATAAGTCAACATCCGGTTGACTTTTCTAATTTAAACCTTCTTAAAAGAGACTAAGTGTCTCATTTCTTACCCAATCTACTCCGAACGCAAGCCATTCAATGTGATTACATAAAACACGGGTAACGAAGCATAATAAAGCAGAAATGGGGAAAACGGAGTGGTAACTCACGAGACGACTAGCTGGGTCGTTACATTCTCCCCCACTTAAACAAACGTTCGTCGTCGAACGAGTCAAGAAACATACCTGAAGTCTCAAATAGGTGAGGGTATCTGCTTCGCATCTCTCGCTCGGTTTCCTAGGTAGCCTCCTCCACGGACCGACCTATCCACTGAATTTTCACTGAAGCTATCTCCTTGGACCTTAACATCCGAACCTGACGATCCAAAATCGCCACTGGCTCCATCTCATAGGTCAAATTATCATCCAACTGAATCGTGCTGAAGTCCAAAATATGAGACGGGTCTCCAATATACTTTCGGAGCATCGAAACATGAAATACTGTGTGCACATTCGACAGACTGGGTGGCAAAGCAAGCTCATAAGCCACCTCCCCAACCCTTCGAAGCACCTCAAACGGCCCAATGAACCGAGGACTCAGTTTCCCTTTCTTCTCGAATCTCATAACACCTTTCATGGGCGAAACCTTCAGCAGGACCTTCTCGCAAACCATGTAGGACACATCTCGAACCTTCCTGTCGGCATAACTCTTTTGCCTCGACTATGTTGTACGGAGCCTCTCCTGGATTATTTTTACCTTCTCTAAAGCATCCTGAACAAAGTCAGTCCCTAATAGCCTAGCTTCGCGGGGCTCGAACCAACCAACCGGAGATCTACACCGCCTCCCATACAAAGCCTCATACGTAGCCATTTGAATACTTGACTGATAGCTGTTGTTATAAGCGAACTATGAAAGAGGCCGAAACTCATCCCATGAGCCTCCGAAATCAATAGCGCATGCCCGTAACATGTCCTCCAATATCTGGATGGTACGCTCGGACTGCCCATCCGTTTGAGGATGAAATGCCGTGCTCAATTCTACCTGAGTACCCAACTTCCTCTGTATGGCTTTCCAGAGCTGTGAAGTGAACTGAGTATCTCTATCTGAAATGTTAGAAATTGGAACACCATGCAGCCGGAAAATCTCTCGGATATAAATCCTTGCCAACCGTTCTGAAGAATAGGTAGTACACACAGGAATGAAGTGCGCGGACTTGGTCAGCCTATCCACAATCACCCAAATAGCATCAAACTTCTTCCAAGTCCGTGGGAGTCCAACAACAAAGTCCAAGGTGATTCGCTCCCACTTCCACTTGGGAATATCTATCTGCTGAAGCAAACCACCCGGCCTCTGATGTTCATACTTTACTTGCTGACAGTTGAGACACCGAGCTACGAATCCCACAATGTCTTTCTTCATTCTTCTCCACCAATAATGTTGCTTCAAGTCCTGATACATCTTTGCGGCACCCGGATGAATGGAATACCGTGAGCTATGGGCCTCCTCCAGAATCAACTCTTGGAGCCCATCCACATTGGGTACACAAATCCGGCCCTGCATCCTCAACACTCCATCGTCGCCGATGGTCACATCTTTAGCATCATTATGCTGGACTCTGTCCTTAAGGACAAGCAAATGGGGATCGTCATACTGACGCTCCCTGATGCGACCGTATAACGAAGACCGAGAAACCATGCAAGCCAATACCCGATTGGATTCCGAGATGTCTAATCTCACAGACCTATTGGCCAAGGTCTGGACATCGACTGCGAGAGGTCTCTCTCCAACTGGAAGGTATGCCAAACTTCCCATGCTCACTGCCTTTCGGCTCAAAGCATCGGCCACCACGTTGGCCTTTCTCGGATGGTATAGCATAGTAGTATCGTAATCCTTGAGCAATTCCAGCCATCTCCGCTGCTAGATCCTTTTGCTTGAACAGATGTTGAAGGCTATGGTGATCAGTAAATACCTCACAAGATACGCCATACAAGTAATGTCTCCAAATATTTTAAGCATGAACTATGGCAGCCAGCTCCAAATCATGCACGGGGTAGTTCTTCTCATGAGCCTTGATGTGCCGGGTAATTCCGGCACATTTACATATTATTTGCTTAGAGTTTTACTTGTTCTACTTGGTAATTATCATGATATTTACTTAGTTTTAGTGTAATTTCAATATATTGAGGGAAGAAACCCAGAAGCATGAAAAGAAGTCCAAAAAGCTGTCCAAAGGCAAGAAAAGAGTTCAAGAGTATAACAGGTTCAATTCTGCGACCGCAGAAAGGCTATGCGAGTCGCAGAAATTGCAAGAAGATCGCAGAGGCAGACAGAAGTTCAAGCCAAATTTCAAGTTGAGAATGCGGTCGCAAATGCAACCGCAGAACAAGAATGCTAACCGCATTATCATCTCAGACGCGAACAGAGTCTGAGGTGAAAAATAGAGTGGAAATTGCAATCGCATTCTGCGATCGCAGAGTCAATCTGTGGATCGCATTTTCAGATGCGATGAGAGGGAAACTGATTGGTAGGATCTGCGATGGAAAGTGAAGTTTCTGCGAACCGCATTCCTGCTCTACGACAGGAATGCGATCGTAGACGTGCAAATAGGTCGAACTTAACTGCTGCTCGCCTCGGATTTTGGGCCTCTATAAATAGATTTTCTAGGGTTGTGTGAAGAGAGACTTGTCAGAATTCAATGTGCAAAGTACTGCTTTTGGTTATTTTCGAATTTAGAGAGATTTTTGGGTGATCAAAAGAGAGAATTCGATATTGTTGTAAGATGAATTCAATTATTCCTATTTGTTCTTCAGTTTTTAACATGTGTAGCTAAATTCTAATGCTAAGGTTGTGAACCCTAGATGGGTGGAATGTTATTGAAAGATTGATATTGATTTAAATTTCGAAAGAAGCTTGATATTTATTTATCTCTTGTTCTTAAGTTAATCGTTAGTGGTTGCAAACACTAACGAGTGCCAATTTACGCTATCATATATTGGAAAAGTGAGATAGAGTTTGGTAGAGATAAATAACAATAATTCAAGGCTTTAACCCTTGTTTAACGAAATTACTTAGGAATAAGTAGATTTCAATTTAGCGAATAATTGGGTGTTCTTAATTTTGACTCTTTAGTATTCGGGAGAATCATAAGAGGATACGTTGTCTAAGTGTTGGGAAACATTGGATAACACGTTAATAAGAACCGATTGCATATCAAGAACGGAAGTCAATATCAATATCAATGCATTCTACTACATTAGGGGGAACACAATCTCAGTATCTCAACTTCATATTTTTACTTTCAAATTATTTTCGAGCTGCAACTATTAGTTTACTTTTCTTTACGTATTCAACATTAATTTACTCTATTTGGCTACTTGATCGAATTACGACTAAGTACAATGTCGCATTAATCAGATAATTGTTTCACGCCTATTCCCTGTGGGATTCGACCCCAACCTCGTTGGGTTACTATATTTGACATCGATCGCTTACACTATTGTAAAGGTGTAATTTGAGCGGATCAAATTTTGGCGCCGTTGCCGGGGAATACGGTTTTGAAATTTCTGATTATTGTGTACTTTACTATAAGTCTAATTCTGCTTGATTGCACATTGTATGTTTTGTTGGTTGTAGGTAGGAAGATATGGCAGACCATGTAGATGATGTGGATGTGGAGCGGGAAGAGAATTCGTTTGCCGACATCGAAGAATATATTGAAGATACTAATGCTATAGTACCTCCAGCTATAGGTGCTGCTACGTTCAAAGTAGAACATGGGTTGATTTTGATGCTGAAAGCTGAAGGATACTTCAGAAATTCTACTGATGACGATCCGACGCAGCACCTCAGGAACTTTTTGGGTGTTTGTGCGACGCACAAACAAAACAATGTCTCTGACGATGCATTAAGGCACAGATGCTTTAAGTATTCGTTGGCTGGAGATGCGAGGAGATGGCTTCAAAACCTTCCTCCATATTCAATCCGTTCATGGGCTGAGCTGGTCCGGGCATTCTTGTCAAAGTGGTTTCCACAGAGCAAGAAATCGGAACTTCGGGACAAGATATTTTTCTTCAAACAACTACCGGATGAACAGCTGCACGAAGTGTGGGAGAGGTTCAAATTGTATTTGGTGAGGTCGCCAAACCACGATTTTCCAGACTCCATCTTGCTGGAAAAGTTGTACATGGGTTTGGACCCTATGAACCAATCGATAGCGAAGAATGCTGCTGCGGGTTTGTTCATGGATAAGTCCTTCGCTAGAGTCACGCAGATTTTGGACAAGATGGCTAAACATAATCAAGATTGGCACTCTGAGGACACTACGGGTGGCATTACAATTGGGTCTCCTTCGATGAATAACTTGATCAAGGAAAACCAAGAACGAGACCAAGTAATTGCTGAACTTGCAACTAATGTGAATGTCTTGACAAAATTGTTCACAGAAAATCAGAAGAAAAAAATCAATGTAGTAGAGAATGTGCAACCAATGCAAGGTGAAAAATATGAAGAGGCAAATTTTGTCAATAATACTCATGGAGCTTATCAAAGGCAACCTTACCAGGGCCAAGCAACACAAAATCAGTGGAGACCAAACCCGTAAGGGCAAGGTCCCCAACAGTGGCGGAATGATCAAACGGGCCCTAGTCAGGGAAGTTGGAACAACAACAATCATTTTCCAAGTCGAAGTTCCAATCCCTATGTTCCTTCGAAAGGGCACTATCAGAATCAGGGATCCGCAAGTGAATCTAAATTGGAGAGTATGCTCAAGAGGATATTACAAAACCAAGAGAAGTCAGACACGTCCATGAAGAATATGACTGAATTGGTTGGCTCCCACACAGCAGCAATCCAAAAGTTTGAATTGCAAATGAGGGATCTCTCTCGGGAGCAATATCCACCGCAAAAAGGAACACTTCCTAGCGACACGATTGCAAATCCTAAAGGAAGTGGATGTGGCCCAACTGCTCATATCATGGCTATCACGACTAGGAGTGGTAAGATACTACAGGGTAAAGATGCTGCTGAAGAGCTTCAGGCAGAGGTTGAAAGTGAAAGAGGTCATGCTGCTGAGGTAGGTGAAAATCCAGAAATTGTAGTGAACACCGAAGATATTCAAGAAGGAGTAAAGGATAAGGCAGAAGAAACACCAATCATTCTTCCGCCAATTCCTAGACCCCCTCTCCTTTTCCTCAGAGACTTACAAGGAGAATTGACGACAGCAAATTTGCGAAGTTTTACGACATTCTCAAGCAGCTTTCAGTTAATATACCTTTCTTGGAGGCTTTCCAAGAAATGCCTGGGTTTGCCAAATATCTGAAGGAATTGATTACAAAAAGGAGAACCATCAGGAACGAGGTGGTAAATGTTACTCACAGAGTCAGTTCTATCATAGCCACCAGCCCAATTCAGAAGAAGGAGGATCCAGGAGCTTTCATTATCCCGTGTACTATTGGAGCGCGAGATTTTGCAAAGGCATTATGTGATAATGGGGCCAGTATAAATCTTATGCCATTAGCCATCTATAAACAAGCCGGGTTAGGAATGCCGAGACCAACGAGTATGAGGTTGCAGATGGCTGACCGATCCATCAACAGACCAGTGGGCATTGTGGATGATGTAATTGTGAAAGTTGGAAAGTTTAATATTCTTGCTAATTTTGTGATCCTCGACTGTGCTGTAGACAAGGAAATCCCCATTATACTGGGAAGACCTTTCTTAGCAACTGGACGAGCTCTTATGGACTCGGAGCGCAATGAAATTAAGTTTCGGGTAAATAATGAAGAAGTTACATTTCAAGCCAGCAAAGGGATGAAGATGCCAACGAAGTATGAGAATATTTTGCTAATTGGTATTATTGATGAAGTTGATGAAGCCATTGAGATGAAGATGGAAGAACAATGTTTTGGTGAGGCACTAGCAGCCATATTGGTGAACTTTGATGGACATGACTTGAATGGGTTCATGGAGTCAGTGAATGCATTTGAAGGTCGTGGTTCCTATTCTTATACTCCACCAAAGCTGTCCTTAGATTTGGAGAATCGAGCCACACCTCCAGCAAAGCCTTCCATTATTGAACCACCTAAATTAGAGCTCAAGCCACTTCCGTCGCATTTGAGGTATAAATTTCTTGGCTTGAATAACACTTTACTAGTAATTGTGTCTTCGTTGTTGAATGATGTGCAGGTAGAACAGTTGCTGCAAGTTCTAAAGGAACACAGACAGGCAATTGGATGGACGATCGCGGACATCCGGGGTATTCCAGCAGGAATCTGTGAGCACAAGATTCAACTTGAAAACGGAACAAAACCAAGTGTGGAGCACCAGAGAAGGCTAAATCCAGAATGCAAGAACTGGTGAAGAAAGAGATAATAAAATGGCTGGATGCAGGAGTTGTTTACCCGATTGCCGATAGCTCGTGGGTGAGTCCAGTACAGTGTGTGCCAAAAAAAGGAGGTATGACCGTAGTCAAGAATGAAAAAAATGAGCTGATTCCAACATGAACCGTAACTGGATGGCGAGTATGCATGGACTACAGGAAGCTCAACAGTGCCACGTGCAAGGATCACTTCCCTATGCCTTTTATTGATCAAATGCTTGATCGGCTAGCTGGAAAGTCCTTTTACTGCTTCCTTGACGGATACTCCGGGTACAATCAGATAAATATTGCTCTGGAAGATCAGGAGAAGACAACGTTCACCTGCCCGTATGGGACATTTGCCTTCAGTCGAATGCCCTTCGGCTTATGCAGTGCTCCAGCTACATTCCAGCGGTGCATGATGTCGATTTTTTCGGATATGGTGGAAGATTTCCTCGAAGTCTTTATGGATGATTTCTCGGTAGTCGGGGAAACATTTGAGCAATGCTTGAAAAATCTCAAGACAGTGTTGAAACGATGCGAAGAAACAAACCTTGTATTAAACTGGGAAAAATGCCACTTTATGGTGGACGAAGGTATTGTTTTGGGGCACAAAATCTCCAGACATGGTATTGAGGTGGATAAAGCAAAGATTGAGATCATCTCTAAGCTCCCTCCTCCCACATCAGTGAAAGGTGTCCGTAGCTTTCTAGGGCATGCGGGATTCTACA
This sequence comes from Nicotiana obtusifolia, assembly GCA_002018475.1. Lineage (NCBI taxonomy): Eukaryota > Viridiplantae > Streptophyta > Magnoliopsida > Solanales > Solanaceae > Nicotiana > Nicotiana obtusifolia. The sequence goes on along the minus strand of MCJB01033934.1, from coordinate 3,074 downwards.
GAAGGTTCATAAAAGATTTCTCAAAGATTGCACACCCAATGTGTAAACTCTTAGAGAAAGATACCAAGTTTGTCTTTGATGAAAAATGCCTCGCTACTTTTGAAGTGCTGAAAACGAAGCTCACCACAGCTCCTATCATAGTCACACCGGATTGGTCATTACCTTTTGAGCTTATGTGTGACGCTAGCGGTGTAGCTATTGGAGTGATGCTGGGGCAGAGGCACAACAAAATTCTTCACCCAGTATATTATGCTAGCAAGACGCTTAATGGAGCGCAAATGAACTACATGGTAAGGAGCAGAACTGTTAGCGATTGTATATGCATTTGAGAAGTTCCGTGCATATCTATTGGGCTCCAAAGTGATTATGTATACAGATCATGCTGCTCTCCGTTATTTAATGGCGAAGAAGGATGCTAAACCTCGACTAATCCGATGGGTGTTATTGCTTCAAGAGTTTGACTTTGAAGTCATGGATCGTAAGGGAACACAAAACCAAGTGGCAAATCACTTGTCTAGGTTGGAGGAAGCAGGAAGACAAAAAGAAGAGCTGGAGATCAATGATTCCTTTCCAGATGAGCATATAATGATGATATCAAATTCAGTTGCACCATGGTATGCTGACATCGCTAATTACATTGTTAGCGATTTTATTCCGGAAGGGTTGGAATCATACCAAAGGAAGAAGTTCTTGAGGGATTCTTGAAATTATTATTGGGAAGAACCATTCCTATTCCGTGTCTGTGCGGATAACATCATTCGAAGGTGTGTACCCGAGGAAGAGATGCTACCAATCCTGAAAGCATGCCATGACTCACCAGTTGGGGGTCATCATGGGGGCAAAAGAACAGCTGCAAAAGTTTTGGAGTGTGGATACTACTGGCCAACCATCTATCAAGATGCTAATCAGTTGGTGAAGTCGTGCGACCAATGCCAACGACAGGGCCTGATTTCGAGAAGGCATGAGATGCCTATGAAATTTGTTATGGAAATCGAATTGTTCGATGTTTGGGGTATTGACTTCATGGGCCCTTTCATAAGCTCATGTGGGATGAAATACATCCTAGTGGCTGTGGACTATGTATCCAAGTGGGTAGAAGACGTTGCCTTGCCGAACAACGAAGTTCGGAGTGTGACCATGTTCCTAAAGAAGAATATTTTCACCAGGTTCGGCACCCCAAGAGCCATCATCAGTGATGGAGGATCACATTTCTGTAACAGAGTGTTCAAAGGGCTCCTGGACAAGTATGGAGTTAAGCATAAGGTTGCCACACCTTATCATCCGCAAATCGAGTGGCCAAGTTGAAGTCTCCAATAGAGAAATCAAGAGTATCCTTTCCAAGACAGTGAACGCAAATAGGATTGATTGGTCAAGAAAGCTGGATGATGCTCTTTGGGCATACCGTACAGCCTACAAGACTCCTATTGGGACATCCCCATATCGGTTAGTCTTTGGGAAGGCGTGCCATCTACCGGTTGAACTTGAGCATAAGGCTATGTGGGCCTTAAAAAGACTAAACATGGATTGGGCGGAGGCCGGAGCTTTAAGGCTTGCTCAATTGAATGAAATGGAGGAATTCAGATTTCATGCTTATGAGAGTGCAGCAGTTTATAAAGAACGAATGAAGTTCGTCCATGATTCCAAAATTCTGAAGAGAGAGTTTAAGGCGGGAGACCTGGTGTTGCTGTTTAATTCGAGACTTAAACTATTTCCAGGGAAGCTGAAGTCCAAATGGTCGGGACCATTCAAAGTTGTAAATGTCTTCCCGTTTGGAGCTGTCGAATTGGCATCGGAGGATGGGCTCTGAACTTTTAAAGTTAATGGGCAGCGAATCAAACATTATCTGGGTGTAGGTGGAGAAAAACACGTGGTAGAGCAGCTGGCTCTACAAGAGGATCACTTCCCACCTACTGAATGAGTACTGAGGCATCCTAGCATCGTCGTGCCGCGATGTTAAATCAAGCGCTTCATGGGAGGCAACCCATGTGTGGTATAAGTCGTTTTTTTTTTGTGTTTATTAAGTTGTGCTTTTTTTTTTTTTTTCTTTCTTTATTTATTTATAACTCCAGCTTACATTTGTACTTAGTTTTGTTTGAAGGGTTTTTAGATGCAGGAATGTGATGAATGAACACAAGAATTAGCGAGAAGTTGTTGCAATTGCAGAAGACTGTCGAAGAGAAAAATGTAGCACATATGCGATCGCATTTCCTATATGCGAATCGCATTTGTGCCGCATTGTGCGGCAGAAAGTTGAGTAAGAATATTAAGCAAAAATGCGACACAATTCAACAAATTTGTGGTTCGCATTTGCGTTATGCGAACCACATTTTCATCGCATTGTGAGGCAGAAAGTTGAGCAAGAATACTAAGCAAAAATGCGATGAAACTTGAAAATCTGCGATACGCATTTCAGCTCTGCGAATCGCATTTCAACCGCAAAGAGCCACAGAGAATTTAGCTAAAAGGTCAGTTGAAAATGCGGTGGAGGTTTTTATTCTGCGGTTCGCATTTCAACTCTGCGAACCACATTTCAATCGTAGACAGGTATAGAAACTTTTGCTCATGAATTAAGTGAAAACGCGATGGAGTGTACAAAAATGCGGCTCGCATTTCAATCTGCGAACCGCATTTCCATAGCAGACCTGTCAGATATGTGTTCCCATTACTTTTCCAATTTTTCCCTTCATACTAAGTATATAAAAAAAAAAAGAATAATACCACAAACAAACAAAACATCCGACGGAAATAGAGCAAAATTCCGACAACTTTCATCGGAATATTCCAAATCAGGAAAAGAGTTCACATAGCATTAATCTAAGAGCATCCATCTATTTCGAGGTATGTACTCTTCATCTTCACCTTCAAGTTGTGGTTTTGAAACCCTAGGTTTGATTATTTAATGAAGAAGATCAAAGCTTTTTGAGTAGAACACCAAACTATAGGGTTTGATTGATCAATGGGATGCCTATTCTTGGGTATGTGAAGAATTTTGTGGTCCACATATTCAAAATGTGGACCGCATTCAGGTCGCACTTCCTATACCCTAGTGGCCTGAGGAAGATGACAAATGTGGT
>MCJB01033923.1:0-63488 GCA_002018475.1 Nicotiana obtusifolia | reverse complement strand
GCATATCCATCCCTCCGATTATCATGTTTATGGTATGCTTTGGTTCCTTCTGGTCGATCGGTCTATCCCGGTTTTCATAATGGTTCTTAGCTCGATCACTAAGAAATTCCTGAAGGTGCCCATTGTCGAGTAATCAGGCTACTTCTTCTCGTAGCTGTCTGCAGTCTTCAGTCCTGTGACCGTGCGTGCCATGATATTTGCACACAAGATTCGGATCTCTTTTAGAAGGATCCGTTTGCAAAGGTCTGGGCCACCTAGTGTCTTTGATACGTCCGATTGCCGATACCAGAGTTGTTGAATCGACGTTAAAGTTGTATTCGGACAACCGGGGTGCATCCTGTCGATCACCATATTTCTCGAAGTTAGTTTTCGGCAGCGGCCTCCTATCTCTCTCATATTTATTTTCTTGTTTCGGGATAAGGTCGGTGTCTGTCTCTATTTGACCTCGGTTCCCGTAGATTGCCCCTTTGAGACCGGTCGAAATTCTTGATAGTGTAAGAGGAACTTGAACCCGCTCCGACCTGATCGTCTTCTATTCTGATCTTTGACTGATACCGGTTGTGAGTATCCGCCCAGGTGCTTGCCGGATATTCGATTAAGCTTTGTTTAAGCTGCCTTGAAGCCGCCGAACTGTTGGTATTCAACCCTTGAGTAAAAGCCTGTACCGCCCAATCATCCGTGACCGGAGGCAGATCCATCCGCTCCATCTGGAACCGAGACACGAATTCCCTAAGTGTCTCATTGCCGTGTTGTCTGACTTTGAACAGATCCGATTTCCTCGTTTCTACTTTAATGGCCCCCGCATGAGCCTTTACAAATGTGTCAGCCAACATAGCAAACGAATCGATAGAATTCGGTGGCAAATTATGATACCACGTCATCGCCCCTTTAGATAGGGTTTCTCCGAACTTCTTTAATAGGACAGATTCGATCTCGTCGTCTTCGAGATCGTTTCCCTTTATTGCACAAGTATATGCTGTCACATGCTCGTTGGGGTCCGAAGTCCCGTTATATTTTGGGATATCGGGCATTCGAAACTTCTTCGGGATCGGCTTCGGAGCAGCACTAGACAGGAACGGCTTCTGCACGAACTTTTTGGCATCTAAGCCTCTCAGAACTGGAGGAGCACCCGGTATTTGGTCAACTCTTGAGTTGTATGTTTCGACCTTCTTGTTGTTATCCTCAATTTTCTTTTCCCCGGTCTCAACTCGTCTAGTTAATTCTTCGAGCATTTTGACAATTCCGGAGTTAGCCTCCGAACTGCTCTCATTTGGTTGTGTTGAGGCCGGTTCGCCTTGTTCGGGCGCAGCCTGTGGCGGGACATTATCCGTTCCCACCTAGTTCTGAACTCGATTTTGTAACTGCGCTATCGCTGCCTGTTGGTTTTGCAGCATCTCAAAAATCGTTCTGAGGCTAATTACTTCCTCTCCATTTTCCTGGATTCCTGAACGATTTTCACCCCGAACGCTGTGTGAAGAGCCTGGCACCTGGTTGGCGTCAAATGCCATTTGGGAATTGACATCTACTGGGCCTTCATGTTCGGGTATGACATCATCTCCAACTTGATTGTTGAGTTCATTGTTGGTTGGAAGTGAGTGTGCCATGTTTTACCTGGTGACCTGAAAAATAGAAATTTCTGCAAAGAGCAAGTGTAAAATTGTGTTTGAAAAAAGATGTATCAAACGTTTACTAATATCCTTGGCCCCACGGTGGGCGCCAAATTGTTTACCCTAAAAATTGGATAACAATTGAATTTGTTCGCAGTGCTAAGGATCCGCAAACTGATTGATACTGAATAATAATGTGACGAGATAATTAAGGTGCAAGAGGAAAGTGATGAAACCGTAGTGAATAAATGTGAAAGAATATCAGTCTTTTGCGGTAGTAACAATAATTGTATTAGATAACCAAAGAGAATAGAGAGTTTTTCTATTGATGTTTTTATGTGTCCCTCACTATGAGCCAAAAACTGCCTCTTATAGGCTACAATCAGAATTATAAACAAGGTAAGTAACTGATTATAGGGTAAATCCCCTAAAATCCGGGGTAGAATCTCCCCAAATTACGTTCTAACGGCTAAAACGGTTGAGATAATTGCTCCTGGCGAAATATCCGGCGATAGGCGAGATATGCGGTTCGAGACCGGTCTTCGGTCCTTTAGCATTTCCCGGTCGGTCGCATCGATTCATTCCATCCCGGTTGCTCCGACTATCGAGCCCAACTTCTTGTCTCCGTACTAGATTAGTTCGGTCTTATAACGCCTCCGTTACGACTTTTCTCTAAATGGATCAGCCCCGACCCGGGCTCGGGTAAAAGTATTTCACCCAATACAGAACTAAACCATGAACGACCCAATCGAAGTCGGCGGACTCGGCTTGGACCTCAAGTCGACTCAGAAACTTTAGCTATTTTCTGGTGGTGCTTTGGAAGTTAGAAGTTGGGTTTCAATGGCTATTTTGAAGCTGTTTTAATGGAACTAAAGTCGAACTGGCAGAGAATGGAGCTACTGGTTCGCCGGTTTCCATGGCTGTTTAATGGCGGAATTTCAACTAGTTTTGGTGAATTTCGAGACTGATTTTGCTGTGATTTAAGGGCGTTTTGGAGCTGTTTCTTAGATGGTAACGGCAGTGGGTTAATATAGCTAATGGTTATTGGTTTCTATGGCCAAAAGCAGTGAGGCTTTGGTGAGGAAGATGAAGTTTTATGGTGGGGGTACTGCTGCGTTTTTCTGTTTGGCTTCTCTCCAGATGATCCGTTTTTATTTTTTCTCTCTTTTGTGAGGGAATTGCTTGGTGGCCAAGATTGTGATTTAACGGATCAGATGATGTGAGAGCGTCCTATTTGTATGTGCAGGTGAAACTTTGTTATGAATTTTTGTCCTTTTGTGGTGAGGTGGCGTAATCTCATTTGTTCATCCTTATTTTTCGGTTGATTTTCTTTTTTCTTGAAAGTAAAATATTTATAAATCAAAACTAGCAAGATAAAATTACTATATACTCAATATTTAATGATTAAAGCCTCTCACTTAAAATTAAACTGAACTTGACAAAATATATTTTTTTGAAAACTTTTCTTTTTTTGTAACTGAAAATAACACTAATATCTGAGAGCATGACTATTTTTGTTGATTTTTAATTTTCTTAAGTAAAATCTATAAAGGATAAAATAAAAGTTAAAACAAGTAAATTAAACTTAAAATTATTTACATACTAAAAAGTGATAAAATTTTTAAATACAGTCAAAAATTAGATGCTCACAGTAGGAAATATTTTTTAATTAATAACCTCTTCTTAGAAAAGATGTGTAGCTACATAATTTTATAATAACCATAGAATTTGTAAGGATATATTAATAACGAGACATTTTTTTTTGTTTTTAATTAATTGAAGTTAAATATACTTAGCCGGATATCAAGAGCAGCATTAACGTTTTGGATGACATAGCGACCAACATATGACTTTTACTATGAAAACCTTCCATACTTCATGTTTGAAGAATTTAACTTAGTTTTGTATTATTAGAAAATACAAACATCATCTTCACTTTTTGTGGAAAAAAGAAATACCCTTCTCCATTGAGTATACACATAGTAATAAGTAAGTGGTTTGTGTGATTCTTTAAATTAAAAAATAAAAATAAAAACAAACAAACAAACAAACATGAGGGCTATACGTATCTGCTAATACATCAGAGAATCAAGCAACTTTTGACCAATTAATAGCATGAAGTACATTAAAGCAAAGGCAATATTGCACGGTTTTAAGCTATATGCACACATAAATTAAAAGTTTTATACTAATAGTGTAATTAATATATATGATAGTAAGTAATTTTTATTATATTACCAAATAATATTTTTATTTGACAGTTATTTTATAAATTCATTTTACATCTCGAATGCATACGACTTATTATGATCGGACTGTTTGTGATCACATTCTTGCTGCAGAAGACAAGTATCGTTTTTTTGCTCTTGATCTCTATTGTTGGCTTACCGCTAATTTAAATTTCTAAATTCAAGAGAGTTACGGATGATTGAAAATTTTTCTTTGAGTACACCTTGCTGGAAAATACAAATTTGGCGTAATATTATAATGTTCTTAAACGAGCAGCTTTCAGCTAACAAAAAGGTAGTGACCCTTGTTAACATGATTAGAGCTTGTGTTATTTCTTTACGTTCGTTGAAGAATATTGGGGAGATTTCTAGTAATAAGCAGGTATTCTTGCTGGTTGGTCACCTTCTAGCGATGGGTGGCCGATAGCTTTAAATGCAGATGGGTCCCTCGAAGAAGTATTATGATAGTGATTGCTGGCGGTGTTTTTCGTAATTATGATGGTAGGTGATTTGGTGGATTTTCAGTTAGGTTTGAGTCTCCACATCCTTTAAAGATAAATCTATAGGGGTCTCACTGGTCTTCAAGAAGCCCGGGGCAAGGGCTGGCGTCGAGTTGTCTTACAAATTTATAATTATAGTGTGGTTCATGTGTTACGACTAGAAGGTTTATGCCTTATCGGAATTGTGATATTATCAACAAGATCTGTGATATTGGCTAGGAACTGAGTGATCTTTATTGCTCATATCTTCATGAAGGCTAATTCGATAGATGATGATTTAGCTAATTTAGCCTTTCGTCAAGAGCCTCATTTTAAATACATATGTACTTGTGCCTTCTACCATTTCTTTACGTGTTGAATATAGTGTTGAGGTTTCATTTTCTCAGTTAATTTCTAGCTAATCTCTTTTGTTGCTTTGTTTCCCGTTCAAATGCACACAACTTAAACTCTGGTAAAGTACTACCATTAAGACATTAATAACTTCGCATAAAAGAAGTATAGCCCTACAAATAATAAATAAATAAATAACACAGACTTCCTTTAATATTAATAAGATAAACAAATCAAAACTGCAACATAGTCCAATATATAAGAAAAGGTATTGGCAAAAAACCCGGAGATCTAATGGTTGTCGCTTATTGCGCGAAAATACCCTAATTAAAGGCATCAAAATATTTTAGGATTTAGAGGAAACCGTGTCATATAACGACAGAGTAACCTCTACTGCCGCTGCACAGCGCCACATAGATCCCATCCAAAACCATTAAAAAAATCTAATTGATTCATTCGCGATAAATAATAAAATTTGGACTCAAGCAGATGTATTCTTGAATTGATTTAATCTTGCTTGATGTGATATATCCTTAATTTTCTCTAATTTGGTAAAGGAATTGAATCAAAAGCTGAACCAAAATATTGAAATATGTCTTACCTTTTTATTTCCATATATAAATTAGACTATTATTTCTAACATGGAAATTTGGAATAAAGAAGTCAAAACTAAGCTAGCGTTTAGACATAATTTAATTGAAATTTGAAAAAAAAAAATTAAAATTGTATTGAAAAATAATTTTTACAAGTTAAAGTTTCTTTTGGTCATGCATTTTATTTAGAAAAAAAATTAAAATTTTACTAGTAGAATAAAAATTTATTCAAAAACTGTACTAAACTAGTTTTTAAAAACTTGAAAAAAAATTATTTTTTTCAAAACTAATCATATTTCATAAACAAACACTATTTTCAGAAAATTTTTTTTTTAAAAATAGCCAAAAGGAAATTAAAAGCCAAGACTGATAACACTTAGTATAGTCGTATTATATCGAAATTGATTTGATAACATTAAATTGAGTCAGTTAGCTTAATTTCCTTATTTCCAAAAACAAAAACCTACACGAATAACTACTTTCTCTTCGAATCAGATTCATTTCTACAATGGTGGGACCCGCTCCAATAAATCACAATAACTAATCTGACTTCGCGAAACCATTTGTCAAAAGTCACCGCATTATTTTAACAGGCGATAACTCCAATTAAAATGTCGAAAACCACAATTTAAGAAATTTGCACGAATTCGAACTTACACTATACCGAGAAATCTAATCTTATTCCAATTCCAACATGCACTGGTAGTTGTAAAAACCACAAATTACAGTAAAGACCCGACACAGTAAGCCCGAAACCCGACCCACAATAAGCTCAAAAAGAAAAAAGCTAAAAAAAAAAAACGAAACCAGCAGATCAGTGCACTGCGATCACATAGTTAACTAGACTAGATTATCACCAACATTAATTAATACGATTAATAATCTAAGAAAGTTGACCACAGTCAGCAATCACAACGGGCTTCGAGCACCTGCCGGAGCTAGATCCAACGGCTTCCACTTTCTTAATAACGTCCATTCCTTCAATAACTTGACCAAAAACCACGTGTTTTCCGTCGAGCCACTCGGTTTTGGCCGTACAGATGAAAAACTGCGATCCGTTAGTTCCAGGTCCAGCATTAGCCATTGAGAGAATTCCAGGTCCAGTATGCTTTTTAACGAAATTCTCGTCGGCGAATTTGGCGCCGTAGATCGATTCACCGCCGGTACCGTTTCCGGCAGTGAAATCACCTCCTTGACACATAAATCCAGGGATCACACGGTGAAATGATGATCCTTTGTAGTGTAACGGCTTGCCGGACTTTCCGACGCCTTTCTCTCCGGTACAAAGTGCTCGGAAATTATCCGCCGTTTTCGGAACTACATCGTTGAACAACTCCATCACCACACGTCCGGTCGGTTGACCGCCGATAGTAAGGTCGAAGAAAACCTTAGGATTTGCCATCTCTCTCTCTTCTAGAAATTTCTGTGGAATTTTTAAGCTATGCTCTCACTGTATGAATAATCTTTGATTTGAGATTAAGCTAAAAGGAGTTTATATGGGAAAGTGCAAAGCGGATAATTTGTTAAAGAGATGATCGTAACCGTTTATCACGATAGGTGTCAGCATCAGGGAGTGTGAATTTGACCGTCGTTAGTTGAACATTTTACCGCAGTTAGTTTAGCATATGGATCCCGTGGTATATGCGTTTCTGATGCTATGAGACCAGTTAGTGGAGAGAATTTCGAAGTTTCGAGTGACTCGGCCCATTTTGTGGTCCACGAACCCGGACAGCTCTTATTTCATTTTGTAATTTAAGCTTTTTTCTTTTCTTGGAGTTAGGCAAAGTAGGAAAACCAATTTGAACAGTCTATTGATATGGTATATAGAATTTGTTTTTTATAATTATAATTAGGCGAATTGGCCTGGGAGAACCCTGTACTTATCCAACTTTGTCATGTCAGTGTTCGTACTTACGAATTTACCAATCAAATTTTTTTACCTTAAAAACGTGAAAATAGAACGAGCTAGCCAGTTTCGGACTTGTAATTGAAAAATAATCAGCGTTGCAAAGTCTTTAAAAAATAGCTACTATTTTGCTGCAACACGAAAAGTTCCAGCATAATATACTGGTGCACATGTGTATGAACTTCCAATATATTATGCTGGAACTGCAGCACATGAAAAGTTTCAGCATAATATACTGGAGATTGGAGTACCTGTGTGTGAACTTCCAGTATATTATGCTGGACCAGTATATTATGTTGGAACTCCAGTATATTATGCTAGAACTCCAATATATTATGCTGGAAGTTCACATGTAAAAAATTCGAGCTCCAGTATATTATGCTGGAATATTTTTTCGATTTTAAACAGTATTTTCGTTCAGATTTATCTTTACATGAAAAGTGGCTAGATTTCGATTACTTTTGAAAATATGGCTATTTTTCAATTACCACTTGTAAGTCTGACTATTTTTGAATTTAACTTGTAAAAACTGAGCATTTTAAACTCTGCTTCGGCCCGCTCATGATGCGTGTTGTTTAAATTCCTCCATGTTGACTGCCACGTCAAAAAATAACAATGTGTAGATGCCATGTCACATGGCAGATTAAAAATAGTTAAAATCAAAAATTTGAAAAATAAAAATAAAATTCAAACATTAATCCCCTAATCCCCTCCCCCATTTCTCTCTCCCCTCACGTTCTTCCTCGCTGAAGGTGTTAGGAGGCAGAGAAGAAGTTTGATGGATTTCCATGGCTGAAGGCGTTAGGTGGCGGAGAAGAAGTTCGGTGGTCCAATTTTTATCCAACTCGAAAAGTGGGGAATAATTCATTGTTTTTCTTCTTTTTTTTTTAATTGATTTTGAAAAAACCGTCTTGCCTTGTTTGATTTTTGAAATTTGGGGTTAAATTTTCTCAAAATGCTCAAATCTTTTAAAGTATTAATTGGTAAAAGATACATAATTTGTGCGTCAAAATCCTTTATGGGTTAATTTTGAGGTGTGGTGATTTTTTAGGATCTTTCGGTTGACCATATTTTTGGTTTGTTGATATTTTTGATATTTTAACGGGTTTTCCTTCTACAAAAAGGGCATATAATTGAATTTCAAAAAAGATCTGAATCATTGGCTAGAGGATCTAAATTCACGATAAAGTTTCAAATTCGAGGGAAGAAACAAACAAAGAAGACAGGGGAGGGAGGGAGAAAGAATTGGACAGAAAATGTTGAAGCGAGAGAGAGAGAAAAAAAACAAAGAAGAAAAGCTTATTTTTGTTCAACAATGGAGGATGAACAATCGGGAAGAAGAAGACATCCAAAAAATGGCTGTTGGTGCCTTTCTAATAGGCCTCACGCTCCTTAAACGAGTGTATCACACGATCGTGAGCACTTTGGGTGTCGTAGCCCTCTCTCGAGCAACCACTACAATTTACTAGATATTTTTCTCTCGAACTGCGCTAGCTGGTGCTAATTCACCACTCACTACGATCGCACCAATGTTTCGTTATCTCTAATCCCACCTTTAAATCCTCCGTATTGATTTCTCAAATACGTTAGGAGTGGTGTTGTTCAACGAATACCTAAATGAGTACTCTCTCTCGAGTAATACACACTAAATAGGCACATTTAATTGAAAGGTTTTCATTTAACAACAACAAAAATATAGTTGAACAAGTAGAGAAAGATCAATGAAAAATTTATATTAAACGTAGTAAACAAATCATCCTCCAATAGGTTCCATCAAACCCTAGATGGAAAAGTTTAGCTACTCATAATCATACTAACAATCATGATAATAATTGAAAGCATTAAAATACAGATTAAGGAAGAAAGGAAGAGAAAAACTCTTGCGATTCGTTGCTTCTAAGTGTTCCCGTCTTTTCTCTCCAATAATGTCTAACCCCTAAGAAATAGGTTTAAAACTCATTTTATGCATGTTGGGCGCGTGTAGGGTCGAAACTACCAATTCCTAACCGAATTAACATGAAATCCGCCCTTAGAAGTCTCGCTTGGCGCCTGGCGCCAACCAGGACACTAAAATTTTCCACTATTCTGCCTTTGGCGTTTTGGTTGGTGCCTGGCACCAACCTGGGCACCAAACTCATACTCCCTCCACATTCTTCTATTTTTACTTCACTTTGCATGCAAGATTACCAAATAATTTCAAATTGACTCCTACACATAAAAACACCATTATTAAGCTTGAGTCACAAATATTTACACCGACGTTAACAAGATTGAGGCATAATGCAAGGCAAATTACATGCGAAAACATGCTTTTTAGCCTAACATCACCACCCCACACTTATGCTCTTGCTCGTCCTAGAGCAACCTAAAACCTTGCTAACCAAACAATGCGCGCAAGACATCATACAATGGAGGCACATTTGGCAATTCAACACACTACACCTATAACCATGGTTGATACCAACAATTGAGCCCTCGCATACGCTTTCATACCTTTCCCGACTTTCACATGTTGGAATATTAGTGACCAATTTAAAACACTCAAACAACCTGATCATAACCACCCAACCTCAAAGACTGACTCATCGTCAATAAGCACTCTCAACTCGTGAACTCACCCAACAAGAGATGTTTAATAATGTCACCTATCCGTCATGGAATCATGTGCCTCACCAAAGAATAAGAGGATATTTCGTCCACACATTCAAATATAATTTAAGGACCACTCACCCTCACAAACAAATTCATGTGCATTCCATTGTACCATAGGCTTTCCCGTAGTATATATCTCCACTAATCTAAGCTCGCAAAATCTAAGATCAATTAGGTCTTTACGGATTGTAATGTAGGCTAAGGGACGGGTACGATATATTTTGGGTATAGTGACTCACCCTCCTAAGCACTTTAATACACCACACTTAACTTTTCAATACACACTTTTCATGACCAATTTAAGCACTGCCGCAAAACCATATACAACTTGGCCCTTATTCTTTAAGCACTATGCATTCACTAGCCCGGATCACAATGAATAGGAGGTGTATTTTCTATATATATATATATATATATATATATATATATTAACACTCTCCATAAATTTAGGTTACCCAGCTAATGATCTTCCAAAACATTCATGCATCTTTAGCCTTTCAATGGTTCCACTCAAAAGCTACCCCAACTCTCACCTTACTCTTCTAACGACTTAAGTGCTTTCGGAGGTAAAGGTTCGAAAAGATTTAATTAAGAACAAACCAGGAATCGGCTCTGTGGGTTCCAAAGAAAAGGCTTATAGGCTAAAATAAGCTATCTACGAACAATTTTTATATATGGTAGCATAATAGCTCGATGGAAAATCAAAGAAATGCCTACATCATCTCTTAGACTCACAAAACTTACTTATTTCGCTTCGAATAACACACAGGGCAAATTCTAGACCAACATAGGATAACACAGAATGTAATCAAAACCTCACATCACACATTGCATATGACCCCAGTCGGACGGTTCCATTCCACTCTCAAGTTTAGGCTAGTAACACAAAGTCAAGAAGTATTAAGCAATAAAGCACTACATGAAAGTCAAGTAACTGAGAGAATGCGTCACAAACATGCTATTCAATCTTTCACAACATCAATTATCACTAAAACATGTTAGGAAGGTAATTTGCATGCTAAGCCTTAACTATACTAGCATCAAACAGGTCAGTGGATAATCCCTCGATTTCCTAAAAAAAAAATATATATATATATAAAAAAAAAAAAAAATTACCCGGTTCAAGTTACATCCCTTGAAAAAGAACGGATACCAAAAGAAAAACCAAGGGGGGTTATTATCTACTACGACTAACTAGAAATAAAAATAAAAATATTTTTGAAATTTTTTTTGTTGGACCTTAATCCCTCAGCTGTCCAAGAGATCCATCATCGGGAAAAGTCCAAACTTTTGTTTCTTCTGAATTAGACTACCAAACTAATTCTACTATACTACATTACTACTTCTATTAAATACACAATTAAAATCAAAAGCTAGAATTTAAAAAAAGAAGCTAGAATCAAAAAATAAGAAGTTACATTACTACTAGGTACTAAAATACTACTACTACTACTACGCATCAAAGGAAATTCCCCACCCTACACTTAAAAAGTGCAATGTCCCTAATGTACATACACAAAAATATAAAACAGGAAGGTGGATAGAAGGAGCTCCCTGGCTGAGCGGACTCATTCGGGTCGTATTCGGAGCCCTCTCCATTTGAGTGCTCATCTACCAATTGACGCGCTTGTCCTGATCTACGAGACTGCGAACCACCTGTTGTGCTGTCCTCCGCAACGTTCACAATAGTTAAAGGCCCATCAACCTCTTCACTAGCCTCGCCCCTATTAGGAGATGGTGGAATAGTGTTCCTATCCTCAGAAGAGTGGAGCGGGCTACCTGGTGACAATCCTAAAAGCTTCTTGGTCGACCCCAATAGTGGACGATCCCGGTTCAGCTTTTGCTTTTCTGCCTCTGTCACCCTACCTTTTGCAAAAGCAGGCACATTATACAATACATGTGACACTGCAGGTTGTCATCCCGTTCTTGCTTGGCCGTAGCGCTCAATTTTTGACCATTCTCCGGCCCTCCGAGATATCTAGAAACTCAGTCAGAGTCGGCACAATCTCATTAGCTCCCTCATAAACCGGCACCTCCCGCTGCAACAACAGCTGTGTCAACAGGTTCCTGTAGAAAAACCTCCTGGAGTCATTCAGAAATATGGTGCGTTTCATCTAATCAAGCATCAACTGACCAATATTGACAGGTTTCCCTGTCATCAGAAAATAGATAAAACAAACCCTCGCTCTCGTGCAATCTGAGGAATGCTCACCCGGCATAATCGAGCAAGAACAAAGTTATGCCAGACCTTAGTTGTGTCCCTGTGGGTGTCATTCGTTGTGAACGAATCCACTTCACCATCGAGTTCACCCCACATAATGTCTGACGCATGGCCGAGTAATCTGGACTGCACACGAACTTTAGAAAAATTCACGGATCATGGTTCGAAGCCCCCAATAACGCACAAAGCGCTTGAGCTTGCAAGTTGATCCCCCACACCTTGCACACCAGCTTCATTTTTCTTACAATGCCAGTTAGCATATAATTCTTTCACCATGCTCAAATTAGCATGCCCCGGGCATTCTAACAAGCGGTCCAGCTTCAACTCTTTTATCCGGTCTAGAACGGTGGAAAAATGTTGCTCCAAAGCTGTGGTGTTGATGCCCATCTCTGAGATATACCGCTCGTATGTACAAAGGAGTGGTACCAACTTCTTGCATCCTCTCTATGTACCTGGAGGGCTGGATGAGACACGCAAGGCTGCCTTGCTGAAGGCTCAGCTAGTTGCTTTCCTTTTTTCGATTTGCGTGAAGCAACCTCACTTTGTTTTCGCTTCTTTGTGGATGAGGCAGTCGTAGAAGGCTTTGCCGTTGCCTTTGCCTTTTGCGAACCTTCACGAGCCATTAGTACCGACACCTGTGAACAATGAATGCCACGTTAGTGAAAACTTCAAGGATCCACTATAGACAAAAGATAGGATTGGGGTGACCCCACATTTAAGATTCAAGCAATGCTTCGGGTACTCAAGACTTCCCCTTAGCAACCAACAACATCCACATATAGTATATAACGGCAGCACATACAATACAATGCATTGCACTACACCCGGGCCTTTAAAGTAGATTGATCAGAGAATTATTTGCCCCGAGTAGCTACCCACACAATTATGATACACTACAATTTAATGAAACACCTAAAAGAGAAAAGAAACAATACAATGCGCGACAAGTGCACACAGATAGGCTCACACATACGACCTTCGTGCACGACATCACTCTCTAATACCCCACACTCACACCTTAGTGCCAACAAATAATGCTTCGCTACTCAGACTTCGCCGGCCATCAACAATGTTCTTTCAATAATTTCATCAAACACTTGGTGCGCAACACTTTCATTCAAGCCTTTCAAACCATTGGACAAGTTCCATACCCTCCCAAATTAAACGTGGTGGTGGGACTTTGAGTTTTCCACCCCATAGTCAGTTAACAACGCCAAAACAACATACTATTCTATACACACTTGCCAACACTCTATTCTATGAGAAGTTGGGGGAGGGGGAGGAGGAAAGAAGAGTGAGAGATGAGAAAACAACAATAATAAGAAATCAAGAAGTAAATAAAACAAAAAGAGAAGAAAAGACAACAAGAGAAAGAAAAAATGAAAATAAAAGAAGAAGAAAATTACTCACCTTGTTCTTGAGAGGAGAAGAAGCAGCAAGCGGGGGGAGAGGGGGGGGGGGTTGAGGTTAACCGGGTAGGACTTACTTGGTTGTTTTCATCCGTGCCTAGCGCTGAAGAAAACAACAACGTGAGTGAGTTTTCTGCCTTTGCTGTTTTCGTTCGCGCCTGGCGCTTAGCTGGGCGCTGAATTACTTTTGATTATTTTTTTTAAAACTAAATGACAACTAGATGAAAACAAGAAAATTGGGTTGCCTCCCAACAAAATCTTGATTTAACGTCGCGGCATGACACAGTCAATTGAACTCACGGTTCCCTCAACACTTGAGGCTCCTTCAAATGAATCACCTATACAACTTTTTTCTCATCCATGCCCAAGTAATGTTTCAACCTTTGCCCATTGACTCTGAACCTGTTTGTTCCATCCTCAGGTTCAATGTTTATAGTCCACTTGAGAATACTTGCACAACTCTAAATGGTCCTGACCATCTAGACTTCAGCTTACCCGAAAATAATTTCAATCTTGAGTAGTACAACAAAACGATATCTCTGGGTTTGAAAATTCTTTCTTAAATATGTTTATCATGCATCATTTTCATCCTTTCTTTGTATAGCCTAGTGCTTTCAAAAGCATGGTAACGGAACTCATCAAGTTCATGCAGCTCTGTGACTCTACTCGTGCCAGCACCCTCCAAGTCAAGATTTAATTGCCTTAACGCCCAAAAATCTCTATGCTCTAACTCCACCGGTAAGTGACACAGTTTCCCAAACACCAATTTGTACGGTGGCATACCAATCAGAGTTTTGAATGCAGTGCGGTAGGCCCATAGTGCATCATCCAATTTCTTCGCCCAATCAGTCCGAGTAGCATTTACAGTTTTGGTCAAAACACTCTTGATTTCTCTGTTCGACACCTCTACTTGCCCACTTGTTTGGGGGTGATACGAAGTGTCAACCTTATGGCGAACGCCATATTTCTCCAACAACTTTGCAAAGGATCGGTTGCAGAAGTGAGTGCCTCTATCACTGATGATTGCTCTTGGAGTGCCAAATCGGGTGAAGATATTATTTCTTAGAAAACCAATAACTCATTTTGCATCATCTGTTGGGAGTGCCATGGCTTTTACCCATTTCGAGATATAGTCTACAGCTACCAGTATGTACTTGTTTCCATATGAGCTGACAAATGGTACCATAAAATCAATTCCCCATACATTAAATACTTTTACCTCTTGAATTAGGTTCATGTGCATCTCATGTTGACGGGAAATATTTCCTGTCTGTTGGCACTCAGCACAGATTTTTACCTAAAAGTGTGCATCTTTAAACAACGTCAGCCAATAAAAGCCCGAATCCAGCACTTTAGCAGTTGTCCTGACTCCACTAGAATGGCCTTCTTAAGGCGAGGCATGACATGCCTGCAAAACAGAAGCTTGGTCTATCTCGGGAATACATCTCCGGATCAGGTTATCAATACAAATCCTAAACAAATATGGTTCATCCCAAAAATACATGCGACAATCACGAAAGAACTTTTTCTTCTGCACAGAGGACAAGTCATGGGGAACAATACCGCTCGCCAGGTAGTTTGTAATATCTGCATACCATGGTGCTACCTCAAGGCTTGTGGCCAACAGTTGTTCATCCGGGAAGGTTTCCACGATCTCTTCTACCTCAACCTTCTTCTCTGCTCCTTCCAACCTAGATAAGTGATCCGTCACTTGGTTCTCCGTTCCCTTTCGGTCATGAATTTCCAGGCCGAATTCTTGTAGTAGCAGCACCCATCGAATCAGGTGCGACTTTGAATCCTTCTTCTAAATTATGTACCTAAAAGCAGCATGGTCAGTATACACAATTACTTTCGAGCCTATTAGGTATGACCTGAATTTGTCAAATGCGAACACCACTGCTAGCATCTCTTTCTTAGTCATTGTGTAGTTAGTTGGGCACCACTCATGGTTCTACTTGCATAGTAGATTGGGTGCATGACTTTTTCCTTTCGTTGCCCCAGGACTGCTCCCACAGCATAATCTCTTACATCGCACATCAGCTCAAATGGTTGCTCCCAGTCGGGTGCAACTATGATAGGTGCAGACACCAGCCTCTTCCTCAATTCCTCAAATGCTATCCTGCAGCCATCAGAAAACACAAAGGGGTGATCTTTTTCAAGCAATTTACACAAGGGATTAGCAATCTTGGAAAAATCTTTTATAAATCGCCTGTAGAAACCGGCGTGGCCAAGAAAACTTCTTATTGCCTTGACGGAAATGGGTGGTGGCAACTTCTCTATTACATCAACCTTGGCACGATCCACCTCAATGCCCTTACTTGACACTAGGTGTCCTAAGACTATACCTTCATGTACCATGAAATGACACTTTTTCTAGTTTAGCACCAGATTAGTCTCCATACATCTCTTCAACACTCTTTTAAGATTCCTAAGGCAGTCATCGAACGAGTTTCCCACTACTGAGAAATCATCCATAAAAACCTCCATTATGTCCTCTACCATATCTGTGAAGATGGCCATCATGCACCTTTGGAATGTGGCCGGTGCATTGCAAAGGCCAAATGGCATTCTTCGGAAAGCGTAAATGCCTTATAGACAGGTGAATGACATTTTCTCTTATCCTCCGGGGCAATAGAGATCTGATTATACTCCAAGTATCCATCCAAGAAGCAAAAGTGGGACCTCCCTGCCAATCTATCTAACATCTTATCAATGAACGACAGGGGAAAATGGTCTTTTCGGGTGGCCTTATTCAATCTTATGTAGTCCAGTCAAATTTGCCATCCTGTGACTGTTCTTGTTGAGATCAACTCGTTGTTCTTGTTTTGCACCACAGTCATTCCACCTTTCTTTGGCACACACTGGACTGGGCTAACCCAGTTGCTGTCGGAGATGGGAAATGATTCCCGCATTTAACCACTTGATCACCTCCTTCTTCACGACTTCTTTCATGTTGGGGTTCATCCTTCTTTGATGTTCTCTGGAAGGTCTGTGCTCATCCTCCAATAGAATCTTATGCATATAGAAGGCCGGGCTGATACCCTTAATATCTACAATAGTCCAAACAATTGCAGTCTTGCACTCTATTAACACCTGCAAAAACTGTTCTACCTGCATATCTAGCAAACCAAATGAGATAATAACAGGTAAAGTCGATTTAGGTCCCAAGAAAACATACCTGAGGTGAGATGTAGCGGTTTCAATTCCAACTGTGGTGGCTCTTCGATCGATGGCTTAGCTGGAGGGGTCTTTCTTTCTTCTAAGTGTAAAGACTCGAATTCGAGCTCTCTTTTCCAGTACCCTTGTCCTTCAAGAGCCAACACCCATTCCACCAAGTCCTTACCATTTATCTCTTCTAAGTTCATGAGGCAGGCTGCTAGAGGGTCTTTTGCATTAAGTACCTCATCAGCTTCCTCCATGATCACATCCACAGCTTCTATCAAAGAGCAATTTGCAAACTCACTGGGTCGCTGCATAGACTTTTGCACATTAAATGTTATTTCTTCGTTATTTAGCCTCATTTTCAGCTCCCCAGTTTCACAATCAATCAGAGCTCTTCCTGTGGCCAAGAACGACCTTCCCAAAATTATGGGAATCTCCTCATCAACCTGGCAGTCTAGAATGACAAAATCTGCCGGAAACACAAACTTTCCAACTTGCACAAGTACATCGTATACCTAATGCCCTTTTCACTGTTCGGTCAGCTAGCTATAGTAACGTGGATGTGGGCCTAACTTTTTTTTAGATATCCAATGGCATCAGATCTATGCTCGCCCCCAAATCACATAATGATTTGGCAAATGCATAGCTACCTATGGTGCATGGAATTGTGAAGCTTCCAGGGTCGGATAACTTCTCTATTGGTCTTGTCACAACAACACTATAGGTCTGAGTCAATGTCACAGTTGCCAATCTTGAAAGTCGAACTTGCGAGACATCAAGTCCTTCATCATTTTTGCATAACCGGGCATCTCCTTCAAAACATCAATTAGAGGAATGTTTACCTGAATTTGCTTCAACATTTCCATGAATTTTCTGTACTACTCATCCTTCTGATATTTAGCCAACCTCTATGGGAAGGGTGCTGGAGGTTGCTTCCTTCCTGTGACTTGAGTTAAATCCTGCCCCGGCACTGTTTCTGATGCCTGCTCTTGCACTTTCTCAGTCTCCTTTGCCACCTTTTTTTCTTTGCTTGTTTCCTCTTGTGCATGTTTTACTGTTACCTCTATTAACCCTGTTGAATTGTCCACCTCAATTGGTACTGGTACAAGTATCTCAGTTGGTCGGCTTTCGCGAGCAATTTCTTGCTCTAGATCAAGATCTCTACCATTTCTTAGACTCACTGCCATAAGCTGCTTCAAACCCTGCTCTTTCATATTGACATGTGTGTCTGCAGGTAAAGTCCTTTGGGGACGATTATTCAGAGCCATAGATATCTTCCCTAATTGAATCTCAATGCCTTTTATCGTTGAGTCATACGCTTCCACCTTTTCTTGCATTTTTCCATCGGACCCAATCAATTGTTGCAGCATTTCTTTAATTCAGACAACCCATCATCTTGTCTCACTATCTGTTGTTGTTGAGGCTATTGATAAGCCAGCTACCGATTTTGCTGATTGTATCCCTGTTGCCTTTGGTAAGGCACAACTTGCCCCTGTGGCCGCATAGCTCCAAAATTGTTGTTGTTATTGTTCTGCTGTTGTGCTGGTCTATACTGCTGATTCTGCTGCCCCCAATTCTGACCACCTTGCCTTTGGCCTCCATAGTTGTCCACATAGTTCATATTCTCCTGATAGTTCTGGTTGTCACTTTCACCACTCCACGAGCACACATATGGTTGGTTAATACATGGTGTACATAAGCCCCCATTAGTCGTGCCAACTGTGTGTACCTGCTTCTGGCCTGATTCATCAATATTCTTGGTGAGGATACTCATTTGCGTCATCAGAGTGGCCATATTCTCGGCTATGGAGTTGTTTGGGTCCAAAGCTACTAAGTGAACTACAGGAGTGATTGTAGTGTTTCTTTTCATCCATCCTGAGTTTTGAGCCATTTTATCTAGCAGAACCTTACATTCTCTAAATTATTTGCTCAAAAATGCTCCACCTGCTGAAGCATCAACGTTGGCCTTCAAGCTATCTGCCAATCCCATGTAAAACCTTTGTCCCAACATCTAATCTGGAATGCCATGATGTGGACACTAAACCAGCATACCTTTGAACCTTTCCCACGTTTCTTGTAGTGTTTTAGCTGGTTTCTGCCTGAAGCTCAATATCTCATCAACTTGCTTGGCAGTCTTATTGGGTGGGTATAACTTATTCAAAAACTTCTTGACTAATTCCTCCCAAGTGGTGATGGAGTTTATGGGGAGCGAATTAAGCCAAGTCTGAGCTTCTCCAGTCATCGAGAATGGAAATAATAACAGTTTGATTGCTTCCGGTGTCACATTCGGCTACTTTTGAGTGACACAAATTGAAAAAAGATTTTTCAGATGCTGCTGTGGATCTTCAATGTAAGACTCGGTAAACATCCCTTGCTCTTGTCACGACCCAACCGGAGGGCCGCGACAGGACACCGGACCCTGCTTGCAGAGCGCCGGCATACCCCTCATATCTGCTATCTTACTTTCTTTGTTATCTACAAAGCCTGTCATACACATGCAGTTTTGAACAACATCACATTAGGCGGAAACATCATACCATGACATAAACATACTTATATACACGGTGCCAACGGGACTACAGCGCAAAACCATACAACATAATACATATGCCGACGAGGCAATACAACCGTACATGCGTCAACCCAACACTGGTCTATACATACATCAGCATTTGTCTAATGAGCCTCTACAAGAACAGACATTATACAACCTATGTCGGAACAGGGCCCCGACATTCCCAACATATCTACACAAGGTGCATACCAAAGCTGTAGCAAGTCCGGAAGATGAATCTTGCTAATATCTACTGAACTGGTAGCCTACTGCGGTGGGGGAGCTCCGTCTATCAATCTATTAGGACCTGCAGCACAACATGCAACGTCCACAATAAAGGACGCCAGTACGAATAATGTACTGACTATATAAGACAGGAAACACAATATAAGAACAATGATATAAGCATCAGGATAGAAACATATAACCTTTATAACATTATCATATACATGTTTATTACCATTATTATCGTCTTATACTCTTGCCTCTGTGGGCTTGTCATTTTCATATACATTTATTGTTACCGTAACCGTTACATAATCGATACCTCATACAATCACATACGCCTCCCTGGGCTCATCGTCATCGTACGCCTCTGTGGGCTCGTTATCATTTGCCTCTGTGGGCTCATCATCATCATATCATAGCATGCCTTACCCGGCCGTACTAGGCGCGGTCATAACATACGCGGCCTTCATCAGGCGCGATCATAACATACCCTGCTTCATTAGGCGCGGTCATAACAATTCAATCACACATATATATATACACGTAATACATTGCGAGCTTATTTATAAACATGTGTTCCAGACCCTTTTCAGTGACGTGCCTTTATTATCCCTTCTTTCATGTGCAATTACGAATGCCTTTTTCTTTACATGCCATTTACTAGACTCAAGGATTCCCATCAACATTGATATCTTGAAACAAGAATAATCATTCCATAGAGGGAAAACAATATAAGCAACACTAGCTTCTAAGAATAGAATATTCTTTGGGGCTCGTTCGTGGTCTTGTATTCAATAGGAGTCGTGCAAAAGAAAGAATGGTATAGTCTTACATACCTGGTACTTACTGCGCCAGTTCTCGAGCTACGCAATTTGCTATAATTCCTTAGTCTACAATTAAAGGACAGTTCAATCGTTACTCACTACGCGTGATAGCTATCATTAACCATAATCTTCTAAATTCATGTGGTGGTTCTCTACACCCTTCCTCCCCTGAACCCCATCAAACGTATTTACAGCACATGCAACTCATTTACAACCCCTAATAACCATGACCTATTCCGTTTAACCCTACTTATTTTGATTTCATGGCTTCTAGTCAGACTCCCATAAGTTCTTACAGGCATGCAACCACCTATCGTGAATGTTTAAGGGAGAATAACATGAAAGGGAGTAGTAACTTACCTTGCATGTGAATTATCTAGCCCTCTTCTTTGATTCCTCAATTTCTAGGTTTTGCCTTCAATGTGGGTTTGTAGGAGGGGGAAACTCAGCTAGGGTTCCCTCTTAGTTCTTCAATTTCTTGCTTTTCTTCTTCAATTTTAGAGTTTGGAAGAGAGGAAATTGGTTGTGTTGGTGTGGAGCTTTGAGAGGGGTCGTTTGGGGCCTTCTACTATGCTTGGACTCAGAAAAATGAAGGAGGGACGGGTTTGGGCCCCTTTTATAGGCTTGGCAATAAGTGGTACACGTGCTTGACAAATTTCAGGTTTGCGATCGCATACCCACCGCAAACAGGATATGCGGTTCGCATTCTGGTCGCAAATCCCAGCCCAGAATTCTGTTGCATTATGCGACGCAGAAGGGCCAGATTTGCGGTTCGCATTTTCAACAATGTGATCGCATTCTGGTCGTATTTCAGACACGGATTCAGCCCAGAACTCTATTCCACTCTGCGATGGAAGGTGTCACATTTGCGGTCCGCATTCGTATTATGCGGTCCGCATACTGGACGCATATTTGACACAATTTCAGCCCAGAACTCTGCCTCAGTTTGCGATCCTGGTGTTGGATATGCGGTCCGCATTTGTGCTTTGCGGTCGCATATCCAACTATGCGACACCTTTGTTCTTTTTCTTAACTTTAAACTATTTTTCGAGTTCTTGGGTCCTCATTTGTAAACTATTTCACAGTGTATTCTAATGTACGAATTTACGGGTTGTAACAGTTCTACAGCAGATATAGCATGTTATTTGTGATCTGAAATGACTCCGCTTGTATCTGAGGGACTGTAATTACGGTTGCTAGATTTTCAATGGTGGGTTGTGCCCAATCATACAAGGCCGCTTCTGGCACAAGAGGTGCCACACCCTGGTTGTTCGGGTCATTCACATTATTTCAGTTGTTCTAGTTGTCTATGACGTCCCTCATTTCTAGTTCGATATGTTCTCTTAAGTTCTATTGCCATTTGTCCTTCTTGTTTGCACGATTTAATGACTTGAAAGCTTTTTCAGGATCCGGAAATGCATCAAACAATTCATCAGTTTTTGAGGAGTTTCTAGGAATGCACCTGTAACACACAAGACTATAAACGTAAGAATTTCAATATAATGAATTTAAAATGAAGAAAATTGACTAAACTTAGAATCCGAGCAATTCTTCTAGCTGTAATAAATAACACCGTTAATTCTCTAGCAACGACGCCAAAATTTGATCACGCCCAACTACGCCTCCTAAGAGATCTAGCGGTCGTTGCAAATATAATCCGGTTTACAAGTCCGGAGTCGAATCCCACTGGGAACTAACCTATTAATCACAACCACTAGTTTCGCAAGAATTCAAGTAATCAACCTTCAAAAATACTAAATATCGATTTGAGTGTTTACTAACTAAGATAAGAGTAATTAAAATGCAGTAATTTATACTAACAGAGCAAATGTTGTAGACAAGATTTGGAAAGGTCTAGGGTTATGATTTCCCTTATTGTCAGAATCTCCCCTGCTACGTTTCCTATAAATTCGCCTAAGTATTCTCTACCGATCGTGAGCACTTTGGGTGTCGTAGCTCTCTCTCGAGCAACTACCACAATTTACTAGACATATTCTCTCGAACTACGCTAGCTGGCACTAATTCACCGCTCACTACGATTGCACCAAGGTTTCGTTATCTCTAATCCCGCCTTTAAACCCTCCGTATTGATCTCTCAAATACGTTAGGAGTGGTGTTGTTCAACGACTACCTAGATGAGCACTCTCTCTCAAATAATACACACTAAATAGGCACAGTTAATTGAGAGCTCTTCAATTAACAACAACAAAAATATAGTTGAACGAGTAGAGAAGATCAACAACAAATTTATATTAAACGTAGTGTACAAATCATCCTCCAATAGGTTCCATCAAACCCTAGATGGAAAAGTTTAGCTACTCATAATCATACTAACAATCATGATAATAATTGAAAGCATTAAAATACAGATTAAGGAAGAATGGAAGAGAAAAACTCTTGCGATTCGTTGCTTCTAAGTGTTCCCATAGTTTTTTTTCCTCTCCAATAATATCTAACCCCTACGAAATAGGTTTAAAACCCCTTTTATACATGTTGGGGGCGTGTAGGGTCGAAACTACCAAGTCCTAGCCGAATTAGGACGACATCCACCCTTAGCCGTCTCGCTTGGCGCCTGGCACCAACCAGATGACTGAAATTTTCCACTATTCTGCCTTTGGCGTTTTGGTTGGCGCCACTATTCTGCCTTTGGCGTTTTGGTTGGCGCCAGGCACCGAACTCATGCTCCCTCCACATTCTTTTGTTTTTACTTCACTTTGCATGCAAGCTTGCCAAATCACTTTAAATTGACTCCTACACATAAAAACACCATTATTAAGCTCGAGTCACAGATATTTACTCCAAAGTTAACAAGATTAAGGTATAAAGCAAGGCAAATTACATGCGAAAACATGAATTATTAGCCTAACATCACTACTATTAAATCTACTTTGTTACAATGTGAAATTTGTTGGTATTGAGTATGCTTGTCTGAAGCGAGTAAAGGGTATATATATAGTACTTAAAGTGATAGACACATAGTTAAGGACCTCACATGACCTTAGCTTGACTAATGTTGGAACAATGTATATAGCAAAATTTAAGAAGATTCAACTAATATGGATGGTGGCTAGCATAGCATAGCAGTTTGATCAAAGGACATTAACTGCACATCTCGACTCTTTTCTATCTGTAAACCTATTTAGCGGCTTTCATTTATGTCAATCCTGCTAAAATCTGGAGTTAAATGTGAACTTTTTGACTACTTTCAACATCTTCAGTGATAGTATAATTGACATTGCAGGTGTTCAAGAATAACTGGAAAATCGTATAGCATCAGACTTCCAATTAGAAAGATTAAAAAGGAGAAAAAAGATGTGCCTGCATTTGAACTCACAGCTTTCTAAATGGATGAAACTCTCAGCACTAAAACTAAGTCATACGAAGAAATTTACATGTAATTACTTAATAAGTAATCTGATTGTGTAAATATCTTTTTATCGTCAGTAACTTAAATTCTTGTTTTAATAGCATTTTACGCTCACCAAAATATTTATTGTAAATCCTCCTGCGGCGTGTAGAAACTTACACTAGCTCTCATAATACCTCTACTATAATATGATTTGACTCAATCATCAGTTTTTTACCTAATCTATAGACAAATATCGTCTAGCAAGATAGAGTTAGGTTCATAAACTTTATCATGGGAGTTCATGTTTTTGTTCTTTGTTTGATTTTTCTACACTAATGATATTTATCTTACATCTTAGCTATTTAAGTGGCAAAAACTGAAGGTAAAGTTGTTTATTCATTGTCGATTTGGAAGCCCTGAAAACGATGTTTCAACTAATTAAGTATGCATTTACTGGAATTCCATCTCCCTCATGCAGCAATATACAGACCAATGTATGACATTGCAAGACAAGCCCGAAAATACACCTCTATTGTCACTTTTTAGGACTCATTTGGCTATAGATTTTGCTAAATATTTCCCAAATTCTTTTTGACAAATACATGTTTATTCATAAATTTGATCTATTTTAGCAAATTCCCAAATCCCAAAACCAGCTCAAGAGCTAATTTTGGCCCAAAATTTTACTATTACATCATTTTAAAAATTGCCCCAAACTTCTGTATCTTATAAAAAAATTCACCATTTATTATTTTGTAACAATGCTACTTCGTCTTTTCGGTCATCTAATAGTGTATTATGTAGTTCACTATAAAAATAATAATTTTGTACCAAATTTATTTATGTTCAGGATTATAGTTTGTGAAATGATAATGAATGTTATTGATGAAGATATTATTGGGTATTTATGATAGTTTTCAGAACTTGTTGGTATAAGTAATGTTTCATGTTTTCCCAAAAAAAAAAAGTGAAACATATTTTGAAAACTTATGTCCAAACACATTTTCATCTTCAAACCAAACTTCTCACAAATCAGATTTTTCAAAATAAATTTGGGAATCTATAGCCAAAAGCTAGCTAAAACTTAGTTCAAACGTACGAAACTCAAACCAAGTGTGTCAAAGGAAAATGTAGATTGATTTGGAAACTTAGGAATTAGTACATTCTTGTTTGCTGACAAGTATGTTTACTGACTATTCTTCTTTCCGCTATAGGTTTTAACAAGCTAAGGAGATTGCCAACTCAAACAAAGACCATAAAAATGGCCAATCTATCTACCAAGAAAATAATAAATTTGTTGAATGTGTTAACACAAAATTGTCTTGACCACCTCCAACTACCAGTCAGTTTGGCACTAAAAGACAAAGGCTGATAGGTTTTTCCTCATGCTACAACAGTGAAGAAGCTCTATCACTTCTAATTCTTAAACCTATTGCACGTTTTTAACTGTGCGTAAATCCAGTCTAACTGGGGAACTTAGCCTCCACATACTGCTTGGGACATCAGAAACATCAAGTCATTCACTTCTTCTTCTTCGACTTGTTGGAAAGCGATTGAGTATATGCAGTTCCCTACATAAAAGACACAAGAAGTAAGGCAAAAACTCCTAATACCCAAGTCCAAACATAAAAGAAATCATTTCAACATGATTCTAAAAAATTAGAAACAGTTAAGAAAAAACCTCAAGCCACTCATCCATGGATGCATCTGTTGTTGCAGTTCCAACTTCAACCTTTGCCTTTGGAGCTCTCTTAGTTTTCTGTACATACATCCAAGAACAAAAGAAACCGTTAGAAGGGAAAAGGACCAACAGAAGTGCAATACAAACTTATCTCACTGAACAGACATTTACAAAAAGACTGTCTGGGCCCTATAGATAAACTCCTCATACATTAATATGCAGAACTTTTTCTTAGCTCTGCTGCTCGACATAACATTTTGCGCTCTTACAGTGATACCATTATATGTATGGATATGTCTCGCTATCTCCACTGTACCAAGTCTCAGCCAATACCAGATTCTAAAGATTGCTGACACTGATGTATATCCACCATGTCAACAGAATAGTAGTGTAAGAGCTAAAAATGATAACCCTAATCACAAACCATTGAGGCCCTTCTATCAATGCCCACTACATGTATTTTACAATCCACTCAGTCTTCTGACGCACTAGCAAATATTCTTCTGCTTTTGCAAGGTGCATACAAAGAGCATATGTAATCACCTTTGAGAGATTTTGTATCTGACCACGTATCCAGAATCCAAGAAGGCCAAGGAGGGCAATTCCAAGACAAAACAAGAAAACAGACTCAACACTGAGAAGACCACCAGGTTCAGTCACTTCAATAGTGCCGTTGTAGAATGTACTTTGATAAGGATTCTGGTCTATCTCATAAACAATAGTGCCAACTAGATCAAAACTTCCAGGCTGCAACATTAAGAAAGAAAAGGTATTCAGCCTAGGAAACCAACAGCGGCATTCAAGTGCAAGCAAATAAAGTATGAAAATAAGCAGATAGTAAAAGATAAAGGCAGTACAAGTGCTTGGAAGACAACCAACCTGCATAAATTTGCTGACAGCAAATATATATGGGAAAGTTGCCTGGGCTGAAGGTGGAACTGTTGCATTGTTAAAAGCCTAGGAAATGGACCAAGATACAGAATTAGCCAAGTCCCTAACCCAAATCACAGTATAATAGCATGAACATAAAAGCCTCATTTGAATAGGAACTCCTAATTAACAACGAAAGATCACCAAAGTATTTTCATCCCATAGAGAATAATCACTACCCTTGTGACAAATAAATTTTTTTACTTTACTTCAAAGCAATCTTAAAATGATACTCCCTCCGTTTCAATTTAGA
The DNA here is from genome assembly GCA_002018475.1 of Nicotiana obtusifolia. Classification (NCBI taxonomy): domain Eukaryota; kingdom Viridiplantae; phylum Streptophyta; class Magnoliopsida; order Solanales; family Solanaceae; genus Nicotiana; species Nicotiana obtusifolia. The sequence goes on along the minus strand of MCJB01033923.1, from coordinate 37,061 downwards.
TAAGGTAGTTTGACTCGGCATGGAGTTTAAGGAAAAAAGAAGACTTCTGAAACTTGTGGTCTTAAAAGCTTAAGGGGTAAAAGCTTTGTGGGGCCATGGCATTCGTATGGTTATAAAAGCTTTTCATTAAGGGTAAAATTGATAAAATGAAGAGTTTAAAGTTGAATTATTTCCAAATTTAGAAATGTGTCATTTATTTTGGAACAAATTAAAAAGGAAAGTATCTCATCTAATTTGAAACGGAGGGAGTATCTTTTTCTTACCATTAAATCTAAAATTATATCCTAGGATCAGTCATGTGGAAACTTTACAATATATATATATATATATATATATATATATATATATATGAGCTTCATGCTATGTGGATATTAATATAAAATGAGAAAAAACATATGTTTCATTTGTAAGAAGAATAAGTTCTGTATGCCTTGTGCATGCAAATGTTTTCTCGGTTCAACTGGAAGCTAAACGGCTACTAACCTTAAGGTTAAAAGTCCACATGTAGAAACCTCAAATAAGATTGAAAATTACCAAAAGAATACAGAACTAAGTGAATATGAGAATATGTAAAGTCCAGCTTAAAGGGCATAATAAATCACAAATCTTATGGAAAGAGGAGAGTGCAGCCTGATTTCTACAAAAGAAATAAGCAACCAATTACCTGTACAGACAGATTTTGAACCAAATAACGATGATCAAAAGGAAGGTGAACACTGGCTTGGATTGCAATGATATTCAGACTTGAATCCCCTGTTTTAGGCACCCAAAATTGGGAGATGAATCACTGAAAATTAAGCACTTGAAGGGGGAGAAGAAAATACACCAAAGCACATAGAATTACCATCATTTTTCATTCCAACTAACAGCTCACTTTCCTCACCAGCTGCCACCGCTGCGAAGAAGAAGAACCGTGATTTAGAGATGCAGTTCTAAAACAGTTACTAACCATTTAAGCAAAACAAGGAACAAACAATAAAAATGCAAAGCAGAATTGAAATTACTTACACTTGGAGGGGTTTTTAGGGAAAACACAAATTGTCTCAATCCCAGGTGCGGGACTAAAACTGTCACTGCCAAAATCATGCACATCATCACCAACAATTCCAAGATCCCCTCCTTCTCCACTGCCTTCAACCACATCCGTTTCAGGGTCGGATTGACATCTAGCAACTAAGGAGAAAAATCAACACCATATAAAACCAAAATGAAATTCAGGAAATAATAGTTCGAAATCTAAACAGAAACTCCGTAATAATCAACTCCAACAGCAAACAGCCCAATAAACATCAATAACAAACAGTGCAACAATCCCAAAGAAAGTTGTGGTCGGCTACACAAATCCTTTGTAACCAATCCGCTCTATTCAGGCCCAAAAGCCTAGAAGATAACTGAAACCTGAAAATCAAGTAAACGGACTACTATACTTTACCTTTCTCATAAAAAAAGTAAACTAACTACTTACCACCACATCCAAGATTTGAACTTTATGAACCCACTAATGAGTTACTGGGTTCAAAATTCAATATTTGAACATATTTGATAGATTCCTTAACACATATAAGGTCTGAGCCAAAGCAATTGGGTTTAGCTGAACCCATAGCTTATACTACACACCCGCCCCTAACATTAAGTAGGATCGATGCAAGGATCAACAGTTCTTTTCAATGTTATTATATCAAATGAGATTATAACAAGAGATTACCAAGTCGAAGACATTTAATTTAACTAGCAAATAACACTATTGCCACCCAGAACACAATTCCAATTCTACTTATTATTCCAGAAGACTAAATTCTGCTAAGATTTTTAAATAAACATCCTAAGCATTCACTGATCTTCAATAAGGGCAGATTTACTCATTGAAAACAAATCACATCCCACAGACACACACACACATAACTTTGAAGAGATATAAGAAATTTCAATGGCATCGAATTGAATCTCAATATACAAGATCGCAAAAAGATTACTAAATAAAGCTAGAAAAACACGGTAATTATCCTGTTGCACGAGCATTTGCATGTCGGAACAATTGTATAATTAAGGAAAGAGAGAGATCTGGATCTGAGAAACGAACCTTGAAGAAATGGAGAAGAAAAGAGAAGGAGAGCTAGGAGGATCCACGGAACCCTAATTGTCATTTTGTGAATTCGAAAAGAGAAGAATTAACATAAATGTAAAACTGAGCTAAGAGAGAAATAGCCAAGCAGAAACAGTAGCAGTTTCTTTGTCTTGCTCGGCGACAGGAAAACTGGGAGCGAACAGAGGGATATCCAAAGAAAACTCGAGCCAATAGGGGGGCCCAATTTCACGATTCCACTTATTTTCTGGGCTGTTATTGGATTAACAGTACGTGAAAATAGCACGGCTTAGTTAATTTTGGATCTGGTAATTAAAAAATATCGAGCGTTTGAAAGTTAGTAAGAAATTAACTACTATTTTGATGCAATTCGAAAAGTTTCAGTATGATATACTAGAAATTAATGCACATGTGTATGAACTTCCAACATATTATGCTAGAACTCCAGCACACGGAAAGTTACAGCATAATATATTAGAGATTAGAGCAACTGTGTATGAACTTCCAGCATATTATGCTGGACCAGTATATTATGCTGGAACTCCAGTATCTTGTGCTGGAGCTCTAGTATATTATGCTGGAATATTTTCCGGATTTTGAACAGTATTTTCGTTCAGATTTATCTTTACATAAAAAGTGACTAAATTTTGACTACTTTTGAAATTATGACTATTTTTCAATTACCACTTATAAATCTGACTATTTTTGAATTTCACCCTAACAGTACTCGTATAAAAATTATGCGACTGGCTTTAATATATTTTCTCATTTAAAAAAATAAAACATGAACTAATTTGGTAGTATATTTCATTCATTTTTGCTATCTCCTTCTCCTTTTCCATTCATTTTTGTTCCATATTTAATCCCTCGTCTCAATTTACCATTAGATTCCAATCATCATCTCCCATTTAGGGAATAAAAATTTTACATGTAAGTTCTCACACAATAAGATAAGTAACACTTCTTGTAAACATAACATAATGCTATCGAAGATTAAATCTTTTTGATAGCTGTGAATTTACAAAATCTCATCAAATAACTTGTGATTTACATTTTTCCAATAAAAGCAATGTGTTATAGAATAATATGAAATAAAGTAATATAAAAGAAATTTAGAGAAAGATAATACTAGATCTATTCTTGATGATCTTCTTACAAATGAGTAGAGAAGTTTCCTATTTATAAGAGAGTTGCTTGGTAACCAAGTAACTAGTCCTGGTGGCCAAGTAACAAATCTTGGTGAGCAAGTAACCAATCTTAATGACCCAGTAACTAGACTAGTTTATGACTAACTAACTTGCTCCCAAGTAATTTCATAATACATGGACATTCACTCTTAATATTATTTATAACACTCCCCCTTGATTGTCCACTAGTAGATAATGTGACTCGTTAAAACCTTACTAGAAAAAACTCAGTGGAAAAAAAATCTAGTGAAGGTAAAAAAAAATGCACATATTTAATAATATGCTTTTTAGTTGCCTCATTAAAAATCTTGCAAGGAAACCCAATGGGACAACCTTGTAAGGAAAAAAGAGTACAATGTGTATTAACTCCCCCTGATGAGAGCATCAATTCACATCTTTGAGCATTTGCATCCCAATATTATACACTAGCTTCTTGAATGTTGACATCGGTAGAGATTTGGTGAACAAATCAGTCATATTATCACTTGAACAAATCTGTTGCACACTGATATCATCATTCTTTTAAAAATCATGTGCGAAAAATATCTTTGGTGAAATGTGCTTTATCCTATCTCTTTTTATGAATCCTCCCTTCAATTGGGCTATGCATGCTGCATTATCTTCATATAAAATCTTGGGTAGTTTGTCACACTTCAAACTACATTTTTCACGAATAAAATGTATTATAGACCTCAACCATACACATTCTCGACTTGCTTCATGAATAGCAATTATCTCTGCATGATTAGATGAAGTAGCCACGATTGATTGCTTAGTCGATCACCAAGATATGCCAGTGCCTCCACGTGTAAACATGTAACTTGTTTGAAATTGAGCCTTGTGTGGGTCAGATAAATACCCAGCATCAGCATAACCAACAAGATGGGGACTGCAATCATTGCCATAAAATAAGCCCATATCGGTAGTCCCTTTAGATATCGCAACATGTATTTAATCAATTTCAATGTTTCCTTGTAGGAGCAAAGCTCTATCTTGTTAAGACATTAACTAAAAAAATTATGTCAGGCCTTGTAGTGTTAGCAAGATACATTAGTGCACCAATTTCTTCATTCTTTTCTTGAGATCGGAATGGGTCCTTATTCACATCAAGTGATCGAATAACCATCGGAGTACTTAATGGATGCGCTTCATCCATGTAAAACCGTTTCAATATATTTTCTATGTAGGTAGATTGATGAACAAAAATCTCATTTGCCAAATGTTCAATTTGCAAACTGAGACATAATTTTGTCTTTCCGAGATCTTTCATCTCGAATTCCTTCTTTAAATAATCAATTGCTTTTGGGAGTTCTATAGGAGTTCCAATAAGGTTTATGTCATTAGCATATACAGCAAATTTAACGGTCCGATGTGTCGTAGAAACACATATAATACTAATTGTCTAGATTTGGCTTGTTTTAAGTGCAAATCCCTCTTTGTAATTATGCAAATTTTAACATTCCTGCAAGGTATAAGGTATAATAAGCTAATAATTAAGAAAAAGAGTTCAAAAAGGTAAGAAATGCAGGATATGCGGTCGCATTTCTAACATGCGGACCGTATATCTTACACGGGCATCGCCTACTTAGGCATGTTTTTGGGCAAAGGTTCATGACAGAAATGCTATCTGAAATGCGGACCGCATTTCAGGAATGCGGACTGCAAATTTGGCTGCCTGTATTGCAGATTGGGACAGAGAACTAGACAAGTTTTACGTCAAAAATGCGGTGAGAAATGCGGATCGCATTTCTAAAATGCGGACCGCAAATCTCACAGTGAAATCGCAGAGTGAGACAGAGTCTTGGGGCCAATGTTGTGTCAGAAATGCGGTCCAAATTCGAACCGCATGTTGAGTTTGCGACCAGAATGCGATCGCATTCTGGACACCTGAAATTTTATATTTGTCCCGAATTTTGACCCACTATAAATAGGAGTTAATAACCCTAACATGCACCTTATTTCATCAATTACCTCAGAAACCTCTCCAAAACACCCCCAAACCCCAACAAATCAACCTCCAAAATCACCTTGAAACAACCCCAAAATCCGTGAAAACATATCCAAAATATAGTCATCAACCTCCCATTTACCAGCCCAGCTTTCCTCACTTAAACCCACCAAGAACCAGCTGTAACTCGCTGGGAATGGCCCCAATATAAGCTGAAAAACAACCGTAGAACCACTCCCTTTTCAAACCCCACTCTCTAACACCAAAGACCCAGCTCAAATTGCTGCAAATTGTGCCAAGAATTTCAGCTGAGTTAAGGCACCCTACCAAGTTGTAGCTCGTTGGCCTCGATTGTGTCCACCTGAAGTTCGTGAGCCTCCATAAAAGGTTGGGCTCGAAGAATTGTTGGAAATCTAGGAATTTTCGCAAAGCAAGGTAAGTGTTTGTTCTAACCTTAGCTTGAGGGATTAGAAATCGTGTCTTGTTTGTTAAATTGCTCCTTGTTGAGAACAACGTATAGGCATGGTGACGAGTGTCTATATGTTGGTGTCACGCATGACCGTGGGTCGCATATGGATAATCGTTGTGCGACTATTGTTTCGATTGTTGAATATTATCCTTGATTTGGTATGATGTGTTGCATGCGGGAGCGGGTGGCACGCCTGCCACAAGATATTGTGAATTGAGGGCGGGTGGTACGCCTACCACAAGGTTGCTTCATTTTAGTTGTTCCTTTAGTCATGGTTCTAGCCTTCTTCTATTTGGCATAAAGTTGATGGTTGACTAGACTAGTTGAGTAAGAATTGTTAGGAGTCAAAGGGGTCCAGTGTCAAATTGTGGGTAGTGTTTTAGGAGTCCGTTAGAAGTTCAAGGAGTCCAGTGTCACATTAGCAAAGTAGTGTCTAGGGTTAATGAAATGATAATAGGGTTGGGAGGTTAGTAGTAGGATTTTGACCAGAATTGAGTACTGACATTGATTGAGCTAAATAGGAGTCAAGTTTGGTTTGGTTATAGCTGAATTTCCCCCTGGCCAGGATGATTGTTTGTTGTTATTTGTTCCCTTGCTGGGAAGTTGTTCTGTTGATTTGTTCCCTTGCGGGGATTTCTTGTGATTGTTGTGATGATGAAAGTGGGAGCGAGTGGCACGCCTGCCACGAGATATTATGAAAGTGGGAGCGGGTGGTACGCCTACCACAGTATATATATTGTAAGCGGGAGCGGGTGGCACGCCTGCCACGAGATATTATGAAAGTGGGAGCGGGTGTTACGCCTACCACAGTATATATTGTAAGTGGGAGCGGGTGGCACGCCTGCCACGAGATGTGATGTATGTGAGAGCGGGTGGCATGCTGCCACAAGAGGTTGCTGTAAGTGGGAACGGATTGCACGCCTGCAACAAGAGGTTACTGGAGGAAAAAGGGTGGATTGTATTACATTTCATTTGTGTTAAAGGCTGAATTGCAGTTTTCTTTCTTATTCATTGATGATTCGTTTCGTTTTATTTCTCTGCTATTCCGATGTATGTTTTTCCTTTTTCCCCATTTAAATTGTTTATGTATTTTATCTTCTGCTGTAGATACATATGTGCTTAAAATTTGCGCAGGTTTATCTGGAGTCTGGTCCTAGCCTCGTCACTACCTCGTCGGGGTTAGGCCAGGCACTTACCAGCACATGGGGTCGGTTGTACTGATACTACACTCTGCACTCTTTTGTGCAGATCTCAGTGCCGCAGGCTACGAACAGTAGGAAGCTTCTAGCCTCTGATTTTCAGGCAACCCAAGGTAGTTCTGCAGACGTCCGTGGATCTTGGAGTCCCCTGTCCATTTCTTGTATCTGTTTCTTCTATGTAGTCCAGAAACAGCATTTTGTTATATTCTTCAGACCCTGTTTGTAGTACTCTTATATAGTCTGTGAAACTGTGACACCAGATCTTGGGTAGACCGTCGTGGGTAGTTTATCGGCGATAGTTGTGTAAAGTATTAACTTTGTGTTTATTTCGCTTGTTGAATTACGACTTTTCAGTTGATGCATTTGTGATGTAATGAATTCGTAAATAGAAACGTGGTAATTAGTCCGATTGACTGGCTTGCCTAGCTTTCACTAGTAGGCGCCATCACGACGTCCGAGGGTGGGAAATCCGGGTCGTGACACAAATACAATAAAATCCGATGTTATTTTTTTATTATAAAAATATATGGACAAATGGCATCATTTATATAACCTTCCTTTAATAAATACTCACTAAGGCGATTATACCACATTCTTCCTGATTGCTTTAGACCATACAATAATCTTTGCAATTTGATTGAAAATATTTTCCGAGACTTTGAGTTATATGTTTTAGGAATTTTAAATTCATCAAAAAATTTCATGTACATTTCGTTATCAAGTGTGCCATAAAGGTAGACTGTAACCACATCCATTAAATGCATGCCAAACTTTTCATGGACAGCAAAACTAATGAGATACGAAATGTTATTTTATCCATAATAGGTGCATATGTCTCTTCATAACATAGTTGTATCATCAGGACGGGGGACTGAGCGACCAGCCCCATAGAAACAAGTTGTACAAGTTAGCCACAAGTATCGACACCAGGCCTTTGTGAAAATCCTTGTGCAATAAGGCGTGCCTTATATTTTTGTACCTTATTTTTCTCATTTCTCTTACGTACAAAGACCTATTTATAGGAGTTTGGACTACAGGCCCAAAAACTTCACGTTTCGCAAGTGAATCCAACTCAGATTGGATTGCTTCTTGCCATTTTGGCCAATCACGTCTTTATCGACATTCTCTAACATATTGAGGTTCAAGATCCTCATTGTCTTGCATAATGCTAGATGCAACATTGTATGCAAAGACATAATCCACCACTACATTCAATCGATTCAACTCTGTCTCAATATCGATTGAATTTATTGATAGTTCCTTATTTTCTTGAGTCTCCGGCTCATTTACTTCCTCATGAATCTCAGGATTGGTTAAATCATGTGTTTCTTTATGAGACTCATTCGTAGTGTCATCTTGATCATTTATTTTTTCTTTTCTAGAATTTCGATCCTTAGAACCTAATGGTCTGCCACACTTTAGGCGTGCTTTAGACTCATTAGCTATGACACTCGAAGATTTTCCAACATGGACATTAATACAAACTGGAAAATTCTTTGCAGGGATATGTGATTTCGTTATTCTTTTCAGATCCATAAATACATTTGGCATTTAATTTGATATTTTCTGCAAATGGATAATCTTTTGCACCTCTTTTCCACAAATAGAGGCACGTGGATCAAGATCAGACAATAATATATTTTTTCACAAAATTTTCCATTTGGTTTCACCATTCTCCCCCTAATTTTGGGAAAAATGCTGCATCGAATCGAAAATCTGCAAATTGAGCAGTGGATAAATCTCCCCTTAATGTTTCGAGGTAGAGAATAATGAAAGGCGATTCAAACCCAACATATATGCCTAACCTTCTTTGGGACCCATGTTGGTGCGATATGGCTCTACGGGCACATATACCGCGCGTCCAAAAATTCTTAAATAGGATATATTAGGTTCATGACCCAAAACTAATTGCAACAGGGAATAATTATGATAATTTGTCAGGTTGAGACGAACATTTTATATCGTTTCCAACATTTTTTCCTATAGACATAACAAGGAGATCTCTTTATTCATTTCAAGTACCTGAACCTCTCCTGAGAATTTATGAAATGTTATGTCATGTACTCTTCTAGAGCACTTGCCTCTTTATTATGATCGTTTTGATCATTTGCTCCTCTTCTTTTTCAAGTATTTTATTTGGCACCAATTTGTCTATCTGCTTCAGGCGTACCATAGACTTATCTTAGTAAGAGCATTTGCAGTGAGAATATAGTTACTTTCTTTGGACCAGCAAATGCGTCTGCCATGCTTTGTAATATATTGCAGATGAATTATCTTTTTATGAACTTCAAGTTCATATTATCTTATTCGAGGATCTAGATGTACAAATGATAGTTCATTCCATATAACTTTTTCTCAACTGTTTATACCGTCTCCTCCTCATATTAGAAAAACTAACTTGCTCCCTCAACTTTGGAAATTGATCTTTGTGCGTTATGGTGTTGATCAAAATACACACAGCACATCAATAATAATAAGATGGAATTACTTGGTTTCTGATCCTGAACCACTTGTGAGGGAAGAATGTAATATACTTTCGTATATAACATAATGGATAATTTTGTTCTCATAAGCAATAGTTTAGCTATTAAGTGGAGGCACTCAATAAATCGTTTTGCTAAACCAACTGTGATGCAAACCAACTTATCAAGATGAACTTTCTTGAATAGAAAATCTGGAAATTATGCTCAAAATTAAATTATTGAGCAGGAAAGCTGGCATTCAAGTTGCGGGTTGATAATAAACGCACATGTAACCATCTCATAGATGCATCCTTTTAAGGTTTACATGTCAGGTGAATGGGCCCATATTTACCTTTGATAAATTCCAGAATTTAAGGGATTCAACCCCAATTTTAGTAGGTATAACAATCGCGAGAACAAGTAACACAAGGGAATTCATAAAGAATCTTCTTCAACACTTATCCATGTGAATTCTCATTTATTTTTTGCACATCATACTTAAATCAAGATCGCTAATAGGTCATGCCTGATAAAATTGTCTGTATTAGTAAACTTCAAGTTTACATCATGACATGTGCAATTGTTAATTAAACTCTCAGATTACAATGAGATGGGTTTTAATATCAATAAACATCCATTTTCCTGTGTCATGTAATTTCACCATATATATATATTATTTTTTTATTTATGTAGTACAAATCAGGCAATAAAGCGGGTAATTTTCATAAATATATTACCCTACTACAGTTATAGTAATATAAAGATATTAAATCTTCTCATTATTTATAATCTCAATATAACTGTCCGCTTTCGCGAATACTTTAAAAACTCAATAAGTTTCTTTGAGACTTACTATAACACAATGCTTTATTTATGATCAATTTTATTCCTCAAAAATAGTAATGATTGGCTCTTCCAGAACTCTCAATTAATTTTGTACTACCATATATTCATCAACATCTATATGATGAATATCTCTTCTAAAGAGAAAGTTATACCATTATGATCCGGGTCAAAATTAGATGCAAGATCTGTTTCTTGCATTATTGTTGTCCTTGAATAATCACATTGCCAAAATATTTTGTCGTACAATAGGTACGTTACTAATAACCATTCATGCCATAATGATGACATTATTTTCTTATTTCATCTCAAACTCCCTTCTATAGGTGAATGTGGTATATTCACTATCACTAGCACCTTCATATTCTTCCAATAATGAATGCGTGCTTTATAAAATTTCATGCCATATCAATGGCAAACATCACTTTCACAAAGTGAAGGATTATTTTAAGAACAATTATTGTTCTCATTATCACAACGATGTCTATTATTATTTCGTCCATTATTACGTCCACATCCATTCATACCTCCACGGTAACATCATGTCTTATTTTAGACTTATGGGACGAGTTTTCACTATTGGTGGCGATTGAATTTAATTTGCGTATACGAACTTTCATTAACTGAACTTAATCAAATAAAAAGTATCAAGCAAATATTGAAAAACACATAATCAATTAAAATCTACGTGTCCTTTGTGATAATTCACCCACTTTAAGATGGAAGAGATATGTGATAAAATAGAAAGAAAAAATATGTGCTCTCTCAAAAATCTTCACTTCGCATTTCTTAATATTAACACATAGGAACATAATAATTGTTATAGGAAAAATATTTATTGTTCTTTACACCAAAAATCCTTATATGACTTGATGAACTTTCAAGAAAAACTTTTCCGTAAAGCAATTTTGTTCATGTATGAAAACATAAGTAGCAAAATATAGAAAACTTGAAAATTGATTAGAAAAGGCTAAGCGTGATGGTCGAATATATGTTGGCGTTGTACACCTTATATCAGGTCCTCGTTCTTACCATATTATTAACGTTAAATGACGCTACTGGAACTGGCAGCATCATAACAACTGAGTTGGCTAGAACTTTGTGCTGATAATGTGTTATAGAATAATATGAAATAAAGTAACACAAGAGAAATTTAGAGAGAGATAATACTATATCTTTTCTTGATGATCTTCTTACAAATGAGTAGAGAAATTTCCTATTTGTAAGAGAGTTGTTTGTTGACCAAGTGACTAATCTCGGTGGCCAAGTAACAGATCTTGGTGAGCAAGTAACCAATCTTAATGACCAAGTAACTAGACTAGTTTATGACTAACTAACTTGCTCCCAAGTAATTTCATGATACATGAACATTCACTCTTAATGTTATTTATAACACAATGGACGATCTACAGATTCCGGCCGTAGAATATTAACCCATGGGTTCGAAAAATAATGAACAAAATATGAGTAAAAGAGGTTAAGTTATATGTATTCGCGGTGTATAAAATATTTATACAATAAAATCACTTATTAGGTAATTACAATTAAATCTCTTGATAATTCATTGATAATCTGATACAAATAATAACTAACATACTATCATAAATTAAAATTTATGAATAGTGTAAAAATTATTAACTGTTATAAATAATATTAAGAGTGAATATCCATGTATTATGAAGTTACTTGGGAGCAAGTTAGTTAGTCATAAATAGTCTTGTTACTTGGTCACCAAGATTGGTTACTTGCTCACCAAGATTTGTTACTTGGCCACCAAGACTAGTTACTTGGTCACCAAGCAACTCTCTTATAAATAAGAGACTTCCCTACTCATTTGTAATAACATCATCAAGAAAAGATATAGTATTATCTCTCTCTAAATTTCTCTTGTTTTACTTTATTTCATATTTATCAGCATGAAGTTCTAGCCAATTGAGTTGTTATGATGTTGACAATGCCAGTAGCGTCATTTAATGTTAATAATATGGTAAGAACAATGATCTGGTATAAGGTGACAACGCCAGCATATATTCGGTCATCACAGTTTGTCTTTTCTAATCAATTTTCAAGTTTCTTTATACTTTGCTATTTATGTTTTCATACATGAATAAATTATTTTACGGAAAAGTTTTTCTTGAAAGTTCATCAAGTCATGTAAGGATTTTTGGTGTAAAGAACAATAAATATTTTTCCTATAACAAGTATTTATGTTCCTATGTGTTAATATTAAGAAACACGAAGTGAAGATTTTTGAGAGAGCACATATTTTTCCTTTCTATTTTATCACATATCTCTTCCATCTTAAAGTGGGTTAATTATCACAAAGGACACGTAGATTTAATTGATTATGTGTTTTTCTATATTTGCTTGAGTTCAGTTAATGAAAGTTCGTATATGCAAATTAAATTCAATCGTCACCAATAGTGGAAACCCGTCCCATAAGTCTAAAATAAGACATGATGTTACCGTGGAGGTATGAATGGATGTGGACGTGGTAATTGACGAAATTATAATCGTCATCATTGTGGTAATGAGAATAATCATAGTTCTCAAAATAATCCTTCACTTTGTGAAAGTGATGTTTGCCATTGATATGGCATGAGATTTTATAAAGCACACATGGGTTATTATGTTCCATTCTTGAAGTGAATGTGAAAACAATTTGATAATCGTACATATTCATTCTTGGAAGAATATGAATGTGCTAGTGATAGTGAATATATAACACTCACCTCTAGAAGGGGGTTTGAGATGAAATAAGAAAATAATATCATTATTATGGCATGAATGGTTATTGGTACCTATTGTATGCCAAAATATTTTGGCAATGTGATCATTAAAAGACAACAATAATGCAAGAAACAAATCTTGCATCTAATTATGACCATGATCATAATGTTATAACTTTCTCTTTAAAAAGAGATATTCACCATATAGATATTGATGAATATATGGTAGTATAAAATTAATTGAGAGCTCTGGAAGAGCCACTTATTACATGAGGAATAAAATTTATTAACAATAAGGCATTGTGTTGTAGTAAGTCTCAAAGAAACTTATTGAGTTTCTAAAGTATTCACGAAATCGGTTGGTTATATTGAGACTATAAATGATGAGAAGATTTAATATCTGTATATTACTACAAATGTAGCAGAGTAATATGTATATAAAAACTACCCGCTTTATTGCCTGAATTGTACTACATAAATAAAAAAAAATGGTGAAATTACATGACACAATAAAATGGATGTTTATTGATATAAAAACCCATGTCATAGTAAACTGGGAGTTTAATTAATAATTGTACATGACGATGTAAACTTGGAGTTTAATAATACATACACTTTTATCAGGCATGGCCTATTAGAAATCTTGATTTAAGTATGATATGCAAAAATAAATGAGAATTCACATGGGTAAGTGTTGAAGAAGATTCTATGTGAATTCTCTTGTGTTTCTTGTTCTCGCGATTATTATACCTACTAAAATTAGGATTGAATCCCTTGAATTCTGGAATTTATCAAAGATGAATATGGGCCCATACACCTGCCATGTAATCCTTAAAAGGATGCATCTATGAGATGGTTACATGTGCGTTTATTATCAACCCTCAACTTGAATGCCAGGTCTCTTGCTCAATAATTTAATTTAGAGCATAATTTTCAGATTTTCTATTCAAGAAAGTTCATCTTGATAAGTTGGTTTACATTACAGTTAGTGTAGCCAAACGATTTATTGAGTACTCCACTTAATAGTTAAACTATTGCTTATGAGAATAAAATTATCTATATCAGTTTGATATATGTTATATACGAAAGTATATTACATTCTCCCCTCACAAGTAGTTCAATATCAGGAACCAAGTAATTCCATCTTATTATTACTGATGTGCTGTGTATATTTTGATTAACACCATAACGCACAAAGATCGGTTCCCAGAGTTGAGGGAGCAAGTTAGTTTTTCTAATATGAGGGGGAGACAGTATAAAACAGTTGAGAAAAAGTTATATGAATGAATTATCATTTGTACATCTAAATCCTCGAATAAGATATTATGAACTTGAAGTTTATAAAAGGATAATTCATCTGCAATATATTACAAAGCATGCCAGATGCTTTTGCTAATCCAAAGAAAGTAACTATATTCTCACTGCAAATGCTCTTATTAGAATAAGTCCTAGAAGGATAAAGTCTATGGTACACCTGAAGCATATAGACAAATCAGTACCAAACAAAATTGATTAAAAAGAGGAGCAAATGATCAAAACGATCATAATAAAAGGGCAAATGCTCCAGAAGAGTTCATGACATATCATTTCATAAATCCCCAGGAGAGGTTCAGGTATCTGAAATGAATAAAGAGATATCCTTCGTTATGTCTGTAGGAAAAAATATTGGATCCGATATAAAATGTTCGTCTCAAACCGACAAATTAACATAAATATTCCCTGTTGCAATTAGTTTTGGGTCATGAACCTAATATATCCCATTTAAGAATTTTTGGGTGCGCAGTATATGTGTAACAACTCGACCGGTCAATTTGAGCTCTAGCACGTCGTTCGATGGTTTGAGGCCTTAGGTAGCTTCACTTCATGCTTTATGACTTGTATGTGTGGTCGGAATTGAATTTTGCGAAGTTATTCGGATGGAAAATTTTAATTTCGGAAGCTTTAAGTTAGAAGAATTGACTAAGATTTGGCTTTGGAGTAAACGACCTCGGAATCGGGATTTGAAGGTCCTGATGGGTTCGTATGATGATTTCAGACTTGGGCGTATGTGCTGGTTGAGTATCGGATCACCCGGGAGCATTTCGACGCGCTTATAATGGAAGGTTGGCATTTTGAAGCTTTAAGAATTTCCTAAGTTTGGTTTGAAGTGGGATTTGGTGTTATCGATGTCCGTTTGGGATTCCGAGCTTTGGAATGAGTTCGTATTGTGATTCATGACTTGTATGAAAAGTTTGGCGTCCGTAATGTTTTGGTATGGTTTGGACGCGTTCGTCGAAGTTTGAAAGTTCAAAAGTTTAAAGAAGAATTTCGATCGTCGATTCGTAGTTCGATGTTGTTTGGCGTGATTTGAGGACTCGACTAAGTTCGTAATGTACTTTAGGATGCGTTGGTATAATTGGTGAAGGTCCCGGGGGCCTCGGGTGGATTTCGGATGGTTAACGGATTGAATTTTGAACTTAAGGAAAAAGCTGGAGAATTCTAGTTGCTGGTGCAACCGCTTCTGCTGAAGCTTTATCACAGAAGCGACCTCGCAGAAGCGAGGCAGTGAATCGCAGAAGCGGCTGGGAGTGAACTGGGCAGGGGTCGCAGGTGCGAAGAAATTCTTGCACCTGTGTGATCGCAGATGCGACCACTGGAGCCCAGAAGCGGATATTTGCTAGGGAAGGCTGGGACCGCAGACGCGATCGGATTCATCAGAAGCAGAGCCGCACCTGCGGATGAAGCATCGCAGAAGAGAAGGGACAGAAGCACTAGAGGGGCCGCAGATGCGGAGGTTGAGGGGCCTGAAGGGAGCCGCAAAAGCGGAGTTTGTGGCCGCACTTGCGGAACCGCAGAAGCATCAAGTGACCGCAGGTGTGGTGATCGCTGGGCAGAGGACTTAGTTTTATACGGGATTTAGCCCATATTCTTTCATTTTTACTTGGTTGGGGCGATTCTTGGAGAGTTTCAAGGGGAGAAATTTTTTCATCTATGGCAAGGTAAGTTATTCCCACTTATTGTAAGTTAAATACATGGATTCTATAAGGATTTAAACATGAAAATTAGTAGAAATTGTGGGGTTTTGGGTAGATAACCTAGAATTTAGTATTTTTAGAGTTTGACCACGAAATTGGACATGGAATTAGGAATAAATTATATATTTGAGTTCGCGGTGTTATAGGTAAGTTTATCTTCAAAAAATTTCGGAATCCGGGCGCTTGGGGCTGAGGGTTAACTTTGTTGGCTTTTAAGCGAAGCTGGGAATCATTATAAATTGTTAATTTATATGTATTGGGGTATATTTTGATATGTTTGCACGTTGTTTGACTAGTTTTGAAGAGACGGGCATCGGGTTGAGGGGTTTGAGTGGCGTTGGAGTCGGTTATGGAACTTTAGAGAGAGGTAAGTCTCATGTCTAACTCTGTGAGGGGAAAATACCCCTGGGTGATGTATTTGTTATGTGCTACTTGTTGCGGGGTCTACGTACGCACGAGATGATGAGAGTCCTACGTAGTTAAATTCATGTTATTGTCGGGGTAGACTTAGATTCACACCATGCTATAGTTGTTCTATTTGAGCTGCCCCTTGCCAATTAAATTTATTTATTTTACATTACGACTTGAGACTAGTCTTGCCCAGAGTGATAGACTTGCTATGTAGAGATTCGACGGGGTTCATGATTCGTCGCGAAATAAAATTACTCCTGCTACGAATTTCTTCCGCGTTATGCGTGTTCATCGAAAGGTTTCCCTTAAATATATAATTCACACGTCTATTTGTGAGTGGGGTCAAGGACCCGTTAAAGCTTCTTATTCTAATTGGATCGTCGTCTCGGCACTATAATAAATACATCTATGGTTCGTGTCGTTCGACCCTCGGCAGTGCGCACATTATGATGGGATCGAGTCGTTCGCCTCGGTGGGATTATGTATCACACTCTCATGGGAGCGGGTTGTTCACCTCAGCAATATAATAGATGTATCTATGGTTCATGTCATTCGACCCTCGTCAGTGCACATATTATGATGGGATCGGGCCATAATCCTCGGCATTTCTATATAATACTCTTATGAAATCGTGGGTAATAATTGACAAGAAGCCAGTATACCTGCTAGTTTTTTTGAATTGAATTGTGCGACCTATCTAGCAAGGTCCATTATGTATACTCTGATTTTGGAGGTAACTACTAGTTGAGAGCTAGAGTTATTGCTGAGAGGAGAATTATACCACGTATTTATACTTGTTATTTCGTTTATTTACTCTAACTCTCATCTGTTTACTTCTATTGTAACTGTCTTATTGGACCACTAATAAGTGTCGATGTCGACCCCTAATCACTACTTCTTTAGGTTAGGGTAAATACTTACTGGGTACGCATTGATTTACGTACTCATGCTACACTTGCTGCACTTATTGTGCAGGTACATATATGTCTGGTGGTCTTTTGAGCGCAAAGGCGCGGCTATTCCGGGGAATTTACCGTGAGCTGCATTTCATGTTACGATCTGTAGCCTGTAGAGTCTCCATCAGAGTTATTTATATTCTCCTGTCTAATTGGTACTCCAGACAGATGTTGTATTTTATTATATTTCCTAGTTAATGCTCATGCACTTGTGACACCGGGTCTTGAGGGTTCCTACAGGTTGTTCATCAATTATAGTTCGTGTAAATATTATCATTCACCCTGTAAATTCACTTTCATACTATTTAATTAATGAAAATTATGATTTCATATTACTAAAATGAGTAAGTAAGTTGATAGATCACCGCTAGCTTGCTTGACGGTAGTGTTAGGCGCCATCACGACCTTTAGCGGATTTTGGGTCGTGATAGCTTGGTATTAGAGAATTTGGTTCACTTAGGTCTCACGAGTCATGAGCAAGTCTAGTAGAGTCTTGCAGATCGGTACGAAGAGTCTGTACTTATCTTTGAGAGGCTACAGGGTTGTTAGGAGCACTTCCCTTCTTGAATTCCTCATCATGCGGTTTGATTCCATTGAGGCTTGTCCCTTTATTTTCTTCCTACTCAATCTTATGTGACGTGAAGCGCTTGGTATTAATTGGGCATTGACGAGTTGTAATGGTACTGCAGATATGGTGCAGGATGTTTTTTCCTGCGTACTCGAGCGAGTTATTATCGTCGTCTTGTGGAAGGGGGTTATGTCATTCCATGCCCTGTATCAGTATTGCCTATGGTTTTGAGGCTACGCACAGATTGCTATGATATCCATGCATTGTTATCGCGCAGTGTTGGTGTAATGGTTGGGTGCTCGTTTACGTGTTAAGGCAGTGAATGACTTGAAGGGAGGATTTCTCAATGCATGATTTAGGAGTTCAGCGTTTAATTCCAGCGGAGGAAAGGCAATTGGAGTATAGATGTCTAGGTTTAGTTGATGAATTAATGAGACTTGATATTTTTGAGCGTGGTGGAATTCTCATTTGTGATGTGGTGTCATCATCCTTGTTCGAACGTATTAGGGTTCACCGGTGTTATGGTTTTCTTTGATTTTGCCTTCGGGGCAGGGTGTTGTGAAATGATGCCTGAGGAGCGGTTGTTAGAGATAGCGGTGTGTAGCAGTTCAGAATCGAATTGGTATTTCTAATGTTGATGGCTCGAGAAAGATGATCTTCTAGGAGGTTTTAAGTTGGTAGCATTTCATTAGTTCCGGTGCTACAGGTATGGATGTGATTTGAGGCAGCATTTAGGCAACGGAGTATGAGGAAGACATGGCGGGAGATTGTCTCGCGGTGGTTGGATTTACTAGCAGGCCAAGTATGAAAAGCGGAGGTCGAGAAGTTGCTTAAAGGAGATGGTTTGACCAAAGTGGGAGTGACAGAGTAGCATATGGATTATGTGGTAGGATAGCCATGTACCTTAAGGTAGATTAGAGCGATTTGGGAGGCATGGTGGAAAGTGACTAGGTCCACAGATTATAACTGGAATGGTGGTTACTGTACAGAGAAAGATTGAATATGGTAAAAAGGAGTTTGCTTGAAATAAGGAGGGGTGTGAAGATTTGATTATCGTTTCGGATGAAACATGACTTTGAGTTTGGAAGGTATTGTTGAACTTTTAGTTGATGTCAATAGAGAAGGAACAGACTTGTACAACTTGTGGACGAGCATGGGCTTAGGAGGGTTTACTGAACTCGTGGTAGTTGTACCCGGTGAATCGTCGTTGGAAGATGTCGGCATGGAGTACCACAGGTGGGTTATCTCCTGTGAACAGGTTAGCGGTTGCATGATTTTGATGAGGTTTCTACGAAGATTTCTACTTACTACCCAACAGAAGGTCGAGTATGCGGTCGTGGCCGATAATTCGGAATGTTTCATGAAAAGTTTAACAAAATACTTCGAGAAATTTGGTGGGTTAACGGTGCGAGATCATGGTAATTGAGAAGGAAGAATCGTTGTGGGCTCTACATTTTGTGATGGTAGCTTAAAGCTAAGTGGGGGAGCCCACCGTCTACGATCGGATCGCATGGCTGTTTGCTTGTGCGGTTTTTGGTTATCGATGCGTTGGTGGATTATTTATGACTCAGAAAAGAAAAATATCAGGGGTAATTCGAGCAAGGAACCTGATGAATGCGTGTTATACTTCTCCTTATCGATTTAGGTGCAGGTTTTGGGAAGACTCAGAGTTTATGCTTCTTGTGGGTGTAATGTACAAGAAAAAAAAATTGGCTGGCTTCTTTTTTGAGAGGATGTTCATGTGCTAGCAGAGCGTTGGAGTTTGGTTATATTCGGGAACAGGACAGAGTGGGTGACTCTCGACAATGGTCCTAGTGGGTTCAAGAATTAAAGTGTAGTGCCTAAGGATTTTGGGTCCGTTGTGTGGTTAAGGACCGAGTTCGTAGTGGATTGCGAATGGAACTTGGAATGTTCTATGTTAACATCGGGTATGCGGTGTAGTATTGGAGTAAAGGAATAAATAGCTTCGAATTTGCGGAAGGTCTTGCAGAATGAGTGTACCAGTGGGAGATGCTATTGTGCGCATAGGGAGAGTATGAGGTGGCTCATGAGTATTAAGACGATGTGGTCTCGTGATACGGGTCACTGGGGATGAGTGCGAATTTGGTTCGTTATGTTTTTTAGCGGAGCTATTATTATTTCTAAGGCAGGTCGAGAGTAAATTGGAAGAAGTTGGGTCAGTTAGTAATGGTTGAATCAAGATGATTGTGGTAATGATTAGTTCCTTGAGCGCGTGAAGTTATACATGTGGTTGTGCGCGCGGGCTTGACACCCACCACAACTTGATTGATTTGGGAAGTATTTGATTCAAATGGCCTTGTGGTGTAAATGAATTCCGGAGGAGTCATGGCGGTATAGGTCACAACTTGAGATTTTGTATTTTCTGCGGCATGGGAATTTGAAAGTTGAGAATCAAGGTTGCGGTTCAGTGTTGACAAGATGGTCACGAGCTCGGATGAATCCGGAAGAATTTAGATGTTCAGAGTAAGCTGACATTATCCTAGTGTTGCTTGGGAATGGTGTTCTATGGAAGGAGCATTGTTATTGATTTACGGGTTCTTGAATTGCGTTACATATTAGTACGGTTGGTGGTATGTAGGAGCAGACTTTGCTACCTGCTGCGGAAGGTCGTGGGAGCGTACCCACGGGGAGATTTGTATAAGTGTGATATGTTAGTCACTTTATTGTTAAAGATTGAAACCAAGTAAGGAGATTCTGGTACTGTCTCTAATGCGAGAATTTATGCCTGGAAGGCGCTCTAGTCCTTTGGTTGTGAACGGTGGGAGTTTGTTCCGGATTGAGACGGTATGATTAATCACACGTGTTGTGGTCCCGTATAGCTTGTGGTATTATATGAGCAGGATGGCTCTTGAGATGCAAGTCATTTATTTCACCTTAGCCGTGATTGGATTTTGTAGCGTATGGCGCTATCCGTCTCCCTAGGGTGATATTTTCGCACTTGGCGTGCTTGTGGTCGATTTTCGGTATTTCGTAGGTACGAGCATCATGGCTTGATGGGTATTTCCTTATTTATTTTTATGTGTGGATTGGGTGGCACACTGCCACGGGTACGTTGTTTGGATCAGGTTGCACGCTGCAACGGTATCATATTTAGATCGGGTTACGCGCCGCAACGGTATCATGTGTGGATCGGGTTGCATGCCGCAATAGTGAGATGTTGAGTACGTTTCCCTATATTTATTCCTGTGTATTTGGTTTCTCATTCTCTGAGAAGGGTTCATAGCATTTGTTCGGTCATTTTATTTGTTACGCGGGCTGGGTAGTCCTTTTCCAAAGTTCATTTTTCCTTATGTACCACACTCGAGTTTGTAGCTTGTCGGGGCCTTGTGGGCGTCATATGAGATTTTTGGCAGTGTATGAGATGGCTAATTGCTTAAGCAGCTTATACTGGGTGAGACGAGGTTATTGGACCTGAGATCGGCGTTCAGAGTTATTCAAGGGTATATTGAAGAGCAAGTATCATTATTCAGTTTAGAATGAGGTAACGGTTCCTGTCAGGAGAAGAGACTCCATGATTTGTTGATTCGGCAAGTGGTTATGAGTTTCTACACATCTCTTCCGTCATGGCAGTACTGTGAGGATTGAAAATCGGGCTTATATATGTTATGTGGTATACTAAGGGCGTCGGGCCAGTGAAATTGCCACTATTGTGCTTGGAGGAAGTTGCCTTGGGCAAATGAGTTATACGGTGCATTATGTGATTTCAGCATAGGTGCATGATCATGTCTTGGTACAGTGTGTGGTTATTGATACGGTGTTCGTATGTTAGAATCGGGTCTTGTAGAGAAATACGGAGGTTGGAATTTGGTTCTAAGGCTTATTGCCTAAATAGAAACGAGGGATTTTCAGTTTGACTCGAGCTAATGTGTTCAACTGGGTTGTGGTGGCACGGGTAGGGCACAAGGTATTAAACAGTGATTTTGGATAACTCCGGAGTAGTTTGTAGCACATTCGAGGACGAACGTATGTTTAAATAGGGGAAAATATAACGATCCGACCGGTCGTTTTGAGATTTAGCGCATCGTTCGGTGGTTTAAGGCCTTGGGTAGCTTTAATTCATGCTTTATGACTTGTACGTGTAGTCGGAATTGAATTTCAGGAAGTTTAGAGTTGATTTAGATGGAAAATTCTAATTTCGGAAGATTAAGTTGGAAGAATTGACTAAGGTTTGGCTTTTGAGTAAACAACCTCGGAATCGGGATTTGAAGGTTCCAATGGGTTCATATGATGATTTCGGACTTAGGCATATGTTTGAGTTGAGTATCGGATCACCCGGAAGCATTTCGGCGCTTATTGTGGAAGGTTGGCATTTTAAAGGTTTAAGAATTTCCTAAGTTTGGTTTGAAGTGGGCTTTGGTGTTATCGATGTCCGTTTGGGGTTTTGAGCCTTGGAATGGTTTCATATTGTGATTCATGACTTGTACGCAAAGTTTGGCATTATTCCGGAATGTTTTGGTATGGTTCGGATGCGTTCGTCGAAGTTTGAAAGTTCAAGAGTTTAAAGAAGGATTTCGATCGACGATTCGTAGTTTCGATGTTGTTTGGCGTGATTTGAGGCCGTGACTAAGTTGGTAATATGTTTTGGGACGTGTTGGTATAATTGGTCAAGGACCCGGGGCCTCGGCAGATTCCGAATGGTTAACGGATCGGATTTTGGACTTAAGGAAAAAGCTGGAGAATTCTGGTTGCTGGTGAAACCGCTTCTGCGGAAGCTTCATCGCAGAAGCGACCTCGCAGAAGCGAGGCAGTGAACCGCAGAAGCGGCTGGGAGTGAACTGGGCAGGGGTCGCAGGTGAAAAGAAATTCCCGCACTTGCGTGATCGCAGATGCGACCACTAGAGCGCAGAAGCGGATTTTTGCTGGGGAAGGCTGGGACCGCAGATGCAGTTGAATTCCGTAAAAGTGGAATCACACCTGCTGATGAAGCGTCGTAGAAGCGAAGGCGCAGAAGCGCTGGAGGGGCTGCAGATGCGAAGGTTGAGGGGCCTGAAGGGAACCGCAGAAGCGGAGTTTGTGGCCGCACCTGCGGAACCGCAAAAGCGGTAAAGTGACCGCAGGTGCGGTGATCGCTGCGCAGAGGACTTTAGTTTTATACGGGATTTGGCCTATGTTCTTTCATTTTCACTTGGTTGGGGCGATTTTTGGAGAGCTTCAAGGAGAGATTTTTCGTCATTTGTGGCAAGGTAAGTTATTCCCATTTATTGTAAGTTAAATACATGGATTCTATAAGGATTTAAACATGGAAATTAGTAGAAATTGTGGGGTTTTTGTTAAAAAACCTAGAATTTGGTATTTTTGGAATTTGACCACGAAATTGGACATGGAATTAGGAATAAATTATATATTTGAGTCGCGGTGTATGGATAAAGTTTATCTTTGAAAATTTTCGAAATCCGGGCGCGTGGGCCCGAGGGTTGACTTTGTTGGCTTTTGAACGAAGCTGGGAATCATTCTAAATTGTTAATTATACGTATTGGGGTACATTTTGGTTGGTTTGCATGTTGTTTGACTAGTTTTGAAGAGACGGGCATGGGGTTGAGGTGTTTGAGTGGCGTTGGAGACGGTTATGGAGCTTCAGAGCGAGCTAAGCTCCTGTCTAACTCTGTGAGGGGAAAACTACCCCTAGGTGATGTATTTTCTGCTACTTATTGCGGGGGATACGCACGAGGTGACGAGAGTCCCTACGTAGCTAAATTCATGTTATTGTCCGGGTAGACTTAGGTTCACACCATGCTATGGCTGTACTATTTGAGCTGCCCCTTGCCTATTAAATTCCTTTATTTTACATTACGACTTTGACTGGACTTGCATAGAGTGATAGACTTGCTATGGTAGAGATTCGACGGGCTTCATGATTCGCCGCAAAATAATTATACTCCTCTTACGAATTTCTTCCGCGTTATGCATTTTTCATCGAAAGGTTTCCCTTAAAATATATAACTCACACGTCTATTCGTGAGTAGGGTCAAGGACCCGTTAAAGCTTCTTATTCTAATGGGATCGGGCTGTTCGCCTCGATAGTATAATAGATAAATCTATGGTTCGTGTCGTTCGACCCTCGCAGTGCGCACATTATGATGGGATCGGACCGTTCGCCTCGGCAGGATTATGTAACACACTCTCATGGGAGCGGGCCGTTCGCCTCGACAATATAATAGATGTATCTATGGTTCGTGTTTATTTGACCCTCGGCAGTGCACATATTATGATGGGATCGGGCCGTACGCCTCGGCATTTCTATAAAATACTGTTATGAAATCGTGCATAATAATTGACAAGAAGCTAGTATACCTGTGATTTATCCTGATTTAAACTGTGACGACCTATCTAGCGAGGTCCATTATATATACTCCGATTGAGGAGGTAACTACTAGCTGAGAGCTTGAGTTATTGCTGAGAGGAGAATTGTTCCACGTATTTATACTTGTTATTTTGTTTATTTACTCTGACTCACATCTTTTTACTTATATTGTATCTGTCTTATTGGACCTCTAATAAGTGTTGATGTCGACCCCTCATCAAAACTTCTTTAGGGTTAGGCTAGATACTTACTGGGTACGCGTTGATTTACGTATTCATACTACACCTGCTGCATTTATTGTGCAGGTACATATATGTCTTGTGGTCTTTTGGGCACAGAGCCGCGGCTATTGCGGGGACTTTTCTGTGAGCTGTATTTCATGTTACGATTCGCAGCCTACAGAGTCTCCATCAGAGTTATTTATATTCTCCTTTCTAATTTGTATTCCAGACAGATGTTGTATTTTATTATATTTTCTAGTTGATGCTCATGCACTTGTGACACCGGGTCTTGGGGGTTCCTGCAGGTTGTTCATCATTGTAGTTCGTGTAGATATTATTATTCACCCTGTAAATACTATTTCATACTATTTAATTAATAAAAATTATGATTTCAAATTACTAAAATGAGTAAGTAAGTTGATAAATCACCGTTGGCTTGCCTAACAGCTGTGTCAGGCGCCATCACTAGCAGATTTTGGGTCGTGACCATATGTGCCGATAGCACAACCATAGCTCACCAAGATGGTTCTCTAAAGAAGGTTAGAAATATATGTTGGGTTTGAATTGCCCGCCATTATTCGCTACCTCGAAATATTAACGGGAGATTTGTTCACTGCTCGATTTGCAAATTGTCGACTCGATGAGGTATTTATCCTAATATTAGGGGGAGAAATTGGTGAAACCAAACAGAAAAGTTTGTGGAAATATCCATCATTGTCTCATTTTTATCCATGTGCCTCTATTTGTGAAAAATGAGGTACAAATATATGAGGCACGCCTTGTAGCTCAAGGATTTTCACAAAGGCCTGGTGTCGATTATAAAGAGACATATTCTCCTGTTATGGATGCAACAATGTTTTGTTATCTCATTAATTTTGTTGTCCATGAAAAGCTTGACATGCATTTAATGGATGTTGTTACAGCCTACTTTTATGGCACACTTGATAACGAAACATACATGAAAATTCCCCATGGGTTTAAAATGCCTGACACACATAACTCAAAGCCCCGGAAAATATTTTCAATCAAATTGTAAAGATCATTATATGGTCAAAGCAATCAGGAAGAATAAGGTATAACCGCCTTAGTGAGTATTTATTAAAGGAATATTATATAAATGATGCAATTTGTCCATGTGTTTTTATAAAGAAAACAACATCGGAGTTTGTTGTACTTGCCGTATCTATTAATGACATAAACCTTATTAGAACTCTTAGAGAACTCCAAAAGGAAATTGATTATTTAAAGAAGGAATTCGAGATGAAAGATCTCAAAAGGACAAAATTATGTCTCGGTTTGCAAATTAAACATTTGACAAACGGGATTTTTGTTCATCAATCTGCCTACATAGAAAAGGTATTGAAACGGTTTTACATGGATGGAGCACATCCATTAATTACTCCGATGGTTGTTCGATCACTTGATGTGAATAAGGACTCGTTCCGACCTCAAGAAAAGAATGAAGAGCTTCTTGGTCCTGAAGTACTATATCTTAGTGCAATTGGTGCACTAATGTATCTTGCTAACACTACAGGCCTGACATAACTTTTTTAGTTAATTTCTTAGCAAGATATAGCTCTGCTCCTACAAAGAGACATTGGAATGGAATCAAACACATATTGCAGTATCTAAATGGGACTACCGATCTGGGCTTATTTGATGGCAATGATTGCAGTCCTGATCTTGTTGGCTATGATGATGCTGGGTATTTATCTGACTCACACAAGGTTCGGTCTCAAACAGGCTATGTGTTTACATGTGGAGACACTACCATATCTTGGCGATCGACTAGCAATCAATCGTGGCTACTTCATCTAATCATGCAGAGATAATTGCTATTCCTGAAGCAAGTCGAGAATGTGTGTTGTTGAGGTCTATAATACATCTTATTTGAGAAAAATGTGATTTGAAGTGTGACAAACTACCTACCATTTTGTATCAAGACAATGCCGCATGCATAGCCAATTGAAGGGAGGATTCATAAAAGGAGATAGCATAAAGCACATTTCACCAAAGTTATTTTTCACACATGATCTTCAAAGTAATGGTGATATCAATGTGCAACAGATTCATTCAAGTCATAATATAGCTGATTTATTCACCAAATCTCTACAGACGTCAACTTTCAAGAAGTTAGCGTACAAGATTGGGATGTGAAGGCTCAAAGATGTTAATTAATGCTCTCATCAAAGGGAGTTAATACGTGTTGTACTCTTGTTTCCTTAGAAGGTTTTGACCCATTGGGTTTTTCTTGCAAGGTTTTTAACGAGGCAACCAAAAAGCGTATTATTAAACATGTATACTTTTTTTCCTTCGCTAAAATTTTTTACAACTGGGTTTTTCCTAGTAAAATTTTAACGAGTTATATGATCAACTAATGGACATTCAACGGGGATTTTTATAAATAATATTAAGAGTAAATATCCATGAATTATAAAATTACTTGGGAGCAAGTTAGTTAGTCATAAACTAGTCTAGTTACTTGGTCACCAGGATTGGTTACTTGCTCATCAAGATTTGTTACTTGGCCACCAAGACTAGTTACTTGGTCACCAAGCAACTCTCTTATAAATAGGAGACTTCTCTACTCATTTGTAATAACATCATCAAAAAAAGATATAGTATAATCTCTCTCTAAATTTTTCTTGTTTTACTTTATTTCACATTATTCCATAACATTAACTTAAATATTATCTTCCTCTGAAATTTTACTGGTCTTTTGGTTACTACTATTACTTAGCCGGAGTTTCCTTTCTTTACTGTTAACTATGTAATAAAGATCACGCCCAACTCTATTCCTAAAAAGAATAAGCGGTCGTTGCAAATATAATTCGGCCTAAGAGTCCGGAGTCCAATCCCACAAAGAACTAAGGTTTAGCTACAACTATTCACTATCACTAAAAAAACAAGCTCGAACAATTCCTAAGATAGAAATATTAAGATTGTTATGTTTAACTAATTAACTAACAAATTAAAGTAATAAATTAAAGCTAAAGATACTAAGGGATGGAGACAAAATTAAGGAGGCCTAGAGTTATGATTTCCCCAATTTTCGGATTCCTTCCCACTACATCTCCTACTATTTCGCCTAAGTATTCTCTACTGATCATGAGCAGTCGACTTATCGTAATTCTCTCTCGAACAACCACAATAATGTACTAGTCATACTCTCTCGAATTACGCTAGCTCGCACTTTTTTGCCGCTCATTATAATCACGTCAAAGCTTTGTTATCTCTAATCCCCTTTTTAAACCCACCGTATTGATCTCTCATATACCTTACGAGTGATGTTTTTCAACAACCACCTAAATATGTATCATTTCTCAAGCAACACATAATAAATAGGCACAATCAATCGATGGTCATTCAATCAACTGAAATAAGCACGTAGTTGAACAAGTAGATAAATTCAAAGGTAAATTATATTAAAACATAACAAGATTTCATTCTCCAAGAGGTTCTATCAAAACACTAGATAATAAATTAGCTAATCATAATAGTATGTAAAACTACAATAATAAAAGTCGTAACCAACAATGAAAATAGGAAGAAGGAGGGGAACACTCGTGGTTAAATCTTCCTCCTTGCTCCTAGCGTGTTATTGCCTCCAAAGGTCTTGTTTTACCCCCAAAGTAGTGTCTCCCCTCTCAAAAGGACGTTTTGATGATGTATTTATATCAATTAGGGTTGATGTGGCAAAGGAAAAGTTGAGTCGCATGTTGGGGTTGGTGCAACGCGTGAACCAAGGCACGCTCCCACCTATTTTTCTTCTTCTTTGTTTCTTTCGCATGCCAGGTCCAGTGTCCACCTCCATACTTCACTGTTTTTTTTTGTTCATTCCCTAGGCCATTTTGCGCCTACTTTCATGCAATTCACCAATTGTGGCACGCTCCCAGTTCTTGTCTCTCAACTTCTTTTTGCATCAAATCATCCGATTTTCGCCAACTTCCATCCAAACTCATTCCTACACATAAAAAATATGTAATAAGCATATTTTATTTTTATAAATATATAATCTCCTGCAACTTACATAAGAAATAATATGCAAAAAATATGCATTTTTCATCAATTATCACTACCCCACACTTAAACTCTTGCTCATCCTCGAGCAACTTAAAATTAAGCACATAGGCAAGTAACACAATTCTAAACATACTCAAGCATCATAACAATGACAATGGTTTATATCAATGCTTAGAACCCAGCATAAGGGCTATTGACATATTTTCTTAATTATTGAAAGAATTCGCTCAATCTCGCAATTAATCTCTTCTACCACCCAAGTTCATACTATAGGCTTGCCCGTAGTGTCAGACTCGACTAATTTAAGCTCAAAAAGTCTATGATTAAGTAGGACTTTATAGGTTGCAATGTAGGCTAAGGGACGGGTAGGATTTTTTTTGGAAAAATAGTGACTCACCCTCCTAAGTACTTTTAATGAGCTACGCTTCACTTTCAAACACGTCCTTATCATAACCAACTCTAATGCCATGCCACACAATTGTACACGAAGAGCCCCTTCTTCTTTAAGTACATCACTATATAGATACTTACTAACCCAAACAAGGATATAAGAGGTGTCATTCATTTTTCATTTTTTTTTGTTTCTTTTTTGTTTTGTTTTTTTTCATACTCTCCTTAATTTTGTATTTTCGTCTAGTAAGACTTTTACCCACAAATGCACCTTGCCGACCTTTTTATGGTTCCAGTAAAAAGCTACCCAATCTCTTTCTTTACTCTTTCAGCAATTTAAGTGCTTTCGGAGGTAAAGGGTGAACAAGATATGATTTAAAACAAAATAGGGGTCATCTTGTAATATGGGTGCCAAAGAAAAAGGTCTACGGGCTCAAAAGGACTGGCTATGGATAATGTTATCATCGGTAGGTAAATAGGCACAAGGGTCAATCAAAGAAACGCCTATATCATTTGCTAAACTCACAAAATTTAATCTTTTCGCTTCGACTCACACACGAGGCAAGTTCAAGACTAACAAGGATGGCACAGAGTACAACTAAAATCTCATCTCAAATAATGCACATGACTTACTCGGGATGGCTCAAGCCCGACTCTCAAGTTAAAGCAACTAGCATAGTCATCATAAAATTCAAACATTAGGAAGTAACAACAGGAGTCAATAGATGAGCCCAAGCGTCACAAGAAAGTCATATAAATTCTCAAGGCATATAGTCACAAGAATCTAGAAGAAAGTACTCAGTGTAAATGCTATAGCTCTAAGCCCCATTTAAAACATGTCAAAAAGAATAGATACTCAAGTTCTTTTCATTCCATTATCAGTTGAAAAAAGAAAAAAAAATCTTTTTGTATTTTTCTTTAGACTTTAAACCCTCAAGAAAAATGTCTAGAAAGTCCATCGTCGGGAAAAGTCCAAAACTTTTTGAAAATTCTATCTACAAAAGAAAAACTACAACCCAGTTGAAAGAGTCATCCCTTGAAAAATAACTGTGGATATAAGAAAAACCAAGAGGGATTATTTCTACCTAAAGTTTTTTGAATTTTTTTTATTTTGTTTTTAACACACATAAAATAATACAACTAAAATAACATACGAAATCACCTAAACAGACTCTTCACCCCACGCTTAAAATTGTGCATTGTCTCTAAAGCACCCATAAATACAAGAGGGTAAAAGAAACTCCCTGTTAGGCCAAAAGCCGAAGCATTAGCAACTCATGGGGTACTCGAACTTCTTCCAGAGTTGGTTCTTTGTGCGGGCACCTACACTTAGTTCTAATCGTCTCACTTGCTTTTGCTTTCTTCCAATGGCTTTACTTCCCATGCACCAAGAAAATCAGAAATGACGATACAAAATGATATAATAAAAAAATTTAAAAAAACTACAAATAAAAGAAAGCAGTAAAGATGGGTGCCTCCCAACAAGTACCTGATTTAACATCGCGGCACGACGTGAACCACTTTTTACCTCCACCTCGAGCTTATATATTGAACTCCTAATTTTGCTTCAAGTTTTTTACTATGCTCCATGGGTGGTGGAATAATTCTTGCGAGCCAAAAACTAAATAATCCCTTATGCACATTTCGGCTTTCAAATGAGGAGTGTCATTTTGCTCAGACGACCTTGAAAATATCATAATATAAGGCTCATCTACCTCTTTCCTGGTCTCTTTTTTATTCTCATAAGGATTCATTCCCATTTCACCATCCGAACACAATATAGAGAAGTGTTGGGAATGAGGTCCAATACGCTCAACTACATGAACTTCAAGATTTTCGACATCCTCAATACGAATCACACTAGAGTCACTTAAATTTGTGTCCTCAATGTCCTTGGTGGACTCTAGTATCACTTCTACAACGGCGGCATCCTCAAATTTTAGTTGGGTAGATTGTTGGTGTTCTACTCTGACCTCCTCCATTTGCACCTCAATTTTAGCATCTAATTCACGCTCTTTTTGGCTACTATCCATAATATTAACTTGTTGAGCATTAAATGCTTCAACTAGTTGACTCACTTGAACCTCCAAGTTGTGAATAGTAGCCTCTTGTCTTTGTATGTGCAGTTGTTTCACATTATTTTGTTCCACAAGGCACCTTAGCATATCCTTAGTCTCTTTGAGGTCATCATCCATGGGTTCTTTTTTCCTATTAACTTCACAAGAAAAAGTAAAACCATCACAGTAAGGGATTAGGGGAGGATAAGAAATATAAGCACAACCATGAAAGTGACCATCTTGACCACCACACATATCACACACATTCCACACATAAGATTGAGTTGGTGCACATAACTCGCTCTCGGGAACATTTTGATAAGTCTGCTACGGGTGGTTTCCTTCACAATATGTATAAGGATCGAAAGTAGAATTACCAATACCTAAACTCCCATAATGCCAAGATGCCATATTTCATAAATCAAAAATATAAATAAAATAAAAACAAAACAAAATAAAAGTTCAAACTTGAAACTAGCAATATTTACAGCTACAACTACATCGTTAGTTCCCCGGCAACAGCGCCAAAATTTGATCACGCCCAACTCTAGTCCGAAAAAGGATAAGCGATCGCTGCAAATATAATCCGGTCTAAGAGTCCAGAGTCGAATCCCAAGAGAACTAAGATTTAGCTAGAGTTGTTCACTATCACTAAGAAGACAAGCTCGAACAATTTCTAAATCAGAAATACTAAGCTTCTTAGGTTTAACTAATTAAATAACAACTTAAAGTAATAAATTAATAGCTAAAGATACTAAGGGTTAGAGATAAAATTAAGGAGACCTAGAGTTATAATTTCCCCAATTGTCAGAATCTTTCCCGCTACGTCTCCTATAATTTCTCCTAAGTATTCTCTACTGATCATGAGCAGTCGACTTATCATAATTCTCTCTCGAACAACTACAATAATGTACTAGTCATATTCTCTCAAATTATGCTAGCTTGCGCTTTTTCACCGCTCACTATAATCACGTCAAAGTTTCGTTATCTCTAATCCCCCTTTTAAACCTGCCGTATTGATCTCTCATATACCTTAGGAGTTATGTTGTTCAACAACCACCTAAATATGTATCCTTTCTCAATCCAACACATGATAAATAGGCACAGTCAGTCGGTGGCCATTCAATCAACTGAAATAAGCACGTAGTTGAACAAGTAAATAAATTTAAAGGTAAATTATATTAAAACATAACAAGAATTCGTCCTCCAAGAGGTTCTATCAAAAATCTAGATAATAAATTAGCTAATCATAATAGTATATAAAACTACAATACTAAAAGTCATAACCAACAATGAAATAGGAAGAAGGAGGGAAAAACTCGTGGTTAAATCTTCCTCCTTGCTCCTAGCGTATTCTTGCCTCCAAAGGTCTTGTTTTACCCCAAAGTTGTGTCTCCCCTCTCAAAAGGACGTTTTATGATGTATTTATATCAATTATGGTTGATGTGGGGCGTCCTTGATCTCTCCTAAGTCTCAACGGAAAAGTTGAGTCGCTTGTTGGGATTGGTGCAATGCGCGAAGCGAGGCACGCTCCCACCTATTTTTCTTCTTCTTTGTTTCTTTCGCGTGCCAAGTCCAGTGACAATCTCCATGCTTCACTGTTTTTTTTTGTTCATTTCCTAGGCCATTTTGCACCTTCTTTCATGCAATGCACCAATTGTGGCACGCTCTCAGTTCTTGCCTCTCAACTTCTTTTTGCATCAAATCATTCGATTTTCACCAACTTCCATCCAAACTCACTCCTACACACAATAAACATGTAATGAGCATATTTTATGTTTATAAATATGTAATCTCCTTCAACTCACATAAGAAATAATATGGAAATATATTCAAAAATATGCATTTTTCATCAGTTATCACTACCCCACATTTAAACTCTTGCTCGTCCTCGAGCAACTTAAAATTAAGCACATCGGCAAGTAACACAATTCTAAACATACTCAAGCATCATAACAATGACAATTGTTTATATCAACGCTTAGAACCCAGCATAAAGGCTATTGGCATCTTTCCTCAGTTTTAGACCAATGCCAAGAGCCCAAGACTATTTAAATTATTTGTGTGACTCTTCTAACATCTTAGCCTCAAAAATTGACTCCAATACATTCTATACTATGACTTGCTTCTTGTGCCAACTCAAAAACCAAGTACTTTACCAATCCTTTGCAAATCACGTGCCCTCACCAGTAAATCACACAGAGAAAATAGTTCATACCCTCAAATATAAGTTCACGTATAGTCTAAGGGCTCAACTACTGAAAGAATTCGCTCACTCTCGCAATGAAACTCTTATACCACCCAAGTTCATACCATAGGCTTGTCTGTAGTGTCAGACTCGACTAATTTAAGTTTGCAAAGTTTAGGATTAAGTAGGACTTTATAGGTTGTAATGTAGGCTAAGGGACGGGTAGGATATTTTTTTAAAAAAATAGTGACTTAGCCTCCTAAGCACTTTGAATATACTACGCTTCACTTTCAAACACGTCCTTATCATGACCAACTCAAACGCCCTGCCACACAATTGTACACGAAGAGCCCCTTTTTTTTAAGTTCATCACTACATAGATATTCACTAACCCAAACAAGGATATGAGAGGTGTCATTCATTTTTCTTTTTTTCTTTTTTTGTGTTTTTTTTCTTTTTTCTTTCACACTCTTTTTAATTTTGTATTTCCAGCTAGTAAGACTTTTACCCACAAATGCACCTTGCTGGCCTTTTTATGGTTTCGCTAAAAAGGTACTCAATTTCTTTCTTTACTCTTTTAGCGACTTAAGTATTTTCGGAAGTAAAGAGTGAACATAATATGATTTAAAACAAAATAAGGATCAATTCATAATGTGGGTGTAAAAAAATAGGTCTACGGGCTCAAAAGGCATCTTACGGCTCGTAACTTGTCAGCTTGAACCTAAATAGTATTGTTTTGAGGGATTCGTATTATCTGGACTAATAGTGCATTAGACATTGGCCAACTTAAATCAGAAGAGAAGAGCAGCAGTTTCTTGAAACCATACACTACGATGCATATTTTTGTCTACCTTGTCCTCGTGCTCAGTTTGTTTAAAGCTTAGGGAGTGACATGTTTTAAGTAACAACCAATAGTTTTTACTCGTTTTTTCAGACACAAACCTTTAATTTGTCCGAGAGACCGCTCTTTCGGATCGAAAATTACCGACCGAAAAATCGACCAAGTTAGTTGGAATTAGCAAATAATTTTTTTTGGACAAAACCGGCTTAGTTAGCCGGGTTTTATTTAGCGTTAAATGTGTTTTTTCTCAAGAAATCCGGCATCTTTTATTAAAATTATATTCATATACATATATCGAGTGGGTGAGTTATTTTTCGTGTAAAAAATACAAATTATAGAATATAAATAAGAAAAACCAAAGTTTAGACCAATAAACTTCAGTGATGTACTACTGTGTGAGCCCAACCAACAATCTTGCTGATGGGTAAGACTTAAGAGGCATCTATATATAAGCAGTTTACACCACAGAAACAGATCCTCGGAAAACCCATTAATTAATCCTTTAAGACGCTAACGTATAGGTGTCGAATCAGGGCGTATCTAAGTCTTAGAGTACGGGTACACATGATTCCTCTAACTTAAACCATGTATAATAATATTATATTTCTTGAAAATTACTTAATTATATGTGTGTGAATCCATGCTTAAAAACTTCTATGGTGCACCTCTACGAGTGAAATTGATGGTTCAAATTCCACTCCATACGGTCTTATTTTCGACACGGAATATAGATATATACATGAAAATCACTAAAATTTTAAAAAAAATATAATTTTAAACCTATAATTTTAAAAGTATAGTGGGTACATGATAGATACTAAAGATAAATTCATTAAATATAAATTTTAAATTCGCGTCTTTATAATAATCCACTCATCCTCTTAAAATCTTGGATTCGCCGGAGCTGAGGAGGAAGTAGCATATTATCCTTTCCTTGCCAAAATATCCTCTGGAGAAAGGAAACAGAGAAAGCTGCCCGTCAATTTGTGGCCTCAGCATATAGAAAACGACGTCCTTCTATTCTCATTCTCTTATTAGCATCTCTTTTAACCTTATCCCTTGACATCCAGATACCAGAAGCATGCACCAAAGCCTACTTCCCCCTCGTGCGTGATTGGATTTCACATCCTCTTTTTGTTGCAGAATAGCTTACTTTAATTAACAAATAATTACCTTGGCGACTATTGTTAGGATATATTATTAATCATGTTGTTTGATTATAGTATTATGTTTTATTTTTTGGAACAATTGTTTATTTATTTATTCAATTCAATGAAGTCTTAATTTGAATAGATCATTTGTTCATATGTGTGCCCATTACTTATATAGTAGACGATTTAGTGTATGGAGCTTTAGCTCATGCGCGGAAGATTAAATTGTCGGTTCTTATAAATTATAAAGTTAATGTTCACAATCAAAGATGAAACTGGGCAAAGTATCTTGATGATTGTAGCATAAGATTAAATTATAATCTATCTTGATTATGGGAATGGTTCAGTTCCAACTTCTTCTGCTAATACATTTTTGTGTATTGAACGGACCAAGTAGAGATAAGTATTTTTGTGCTGAATATATAAAACTACCTCTCTAGCTCATTGAATGTTCTTATACTCTTAATCTTGATATAATTGTTATGATCAATGTGCTTCGTTCATTATTTTGATTTATTAAAAGGTACGACTCAACTGCGAGTTAATGTATTCCTGGTAAATTGAATAATGGCAAAGTGCATTTGTGAAATAATAATTAGTTGATAGAATCCGTGTCTTGACCATTGAGATTGATGATACCCCTTTATGGATGCTTGAAAGTTTTCATGTGAAAACCCTGCAGGTGGATTTTGTATCCGTCACATGAAATAAGTTAAGCGAAAGTATAAAGGATTAAATTAGTCGATGAATTAAATTGTCAGTAATTTAATTTATTTGATTGGTATTTGTAATCTTAACACGGGGAGTTAAATAAGTTTTTAATGAATGATTTCGAAATTAAACTGAGGAGTGCAGTTACAGTTTTCTAGTGGAATAAATTGTAATTTATTGTGGTAGGATTAATTCATTCATACTCCGAATTAATACCACAATAGGAAGCCTCGTTATTAAATTTGTGGTCCCTGTTGTGCCTGAAAATTCTAGAACAAGGAAATTAAAAAAGGAAAATAGTATCCTTGGTGGGTTAGGAGACTGCTACACATTTTGGTGCGTAGTAGACTCCATTTCGGTTTTGGCTTCACGTTTTTGGTAGGGATTGGAATCCTACTTGTTTTTTGTTAAGGGATGACCTAAAAAATGTAGATATATAAACAAAGCAATGTAACCCTAAAGGTGACTTTGGCTGGCCGAAATTTACACCAAAATACTACTATTCTTGAGTCGAAATACTTGCCACTCAAGTATCACGTTCGTAGAGATTCAGAATACACAGCAGAAGACCGTAGACCTGGACAACACGAATATTATTGAAGACTTGTGCAGTAGCTTCAAAAGGTTAGTGTTACTATCTCGTAATTGATTATATTTGTCTAGTTTATATGTAAGAATATGGTCTTGGGTGTTTGCTTCCGTTGCGTTTATATGCCTATTTTCTATCAACTATAATTCTTTTTATATCGTCGTCAAAGTCATGTTCACTTCAACTAATTTTACGGACTACATGTTATTTTCCACCAGCATAAATACTGAATAACTCTATCCAAAGTTTAAATATAAATAAATTTACATATAGTGAGACCACTACTAAAAATAAGGTAAAAAGCGACCGGAAAAAGCGACCAAAGTTGGTCCCTATATGCCTAAAAGCGACCAAAAAGCAACCACAATGGTCTGGTCACCATTTAGTTGGTCCCTTTCCAATAGCGACCAATCTTGGTCGCTCTATAGCGACCAAAGTTGGTCGCCCAGTACAAAGGGCAAAAATTTAAAATCTGCTCACAAGCGACCAACTTTGGTCGCCAATTTAGTATTTTTAATTTTCTGCATTTCTAAATAGCGACCAAAGTTGGTCGCTATTTGAAAATACAGAAAATTTAAAATACCAAAATAGCGACCAACTTTGGTCGCTTATTCAGTATTTTTAATTTTCTGTATTTTCAAATAGCGACCAACTTTGGTCGCTATTTAGAAATGCAGAAAATTAAAAATACTAAATTGG
>MCJB01033912.1:0-64188 GCA_002018475.1 Nicotiana obtusifolia | reverse complement strand
GGATCGTTTGACACGACTATAGTGGCCATTGTACGTATGAAGTGATTGGTTTGTGCGTGGACTGTTTTGGGAGGTTCAATATGATTCTTATTGATGTTGTTTGGTTGTTTGGTGACTGTTTGGACTTGTGTGAAGTCATATATATAGGGGAGGTGCTATCCGTTTTATCGCAAAATAGGTTACAGTCGGTACATAATAGTTACGACGCTTAAACGATAACGTTAGTGTCCTTTCTCTTATTGTAGACTAAGAAGCCGTGGAAGTTTCATAGCTTGAGATTGGAAAGTATTGCAAGGTATGTGAGACTATCCTTTTCCTTCTTTGCACGACTCTGACTGTACACAATGCAATGAACGAACCCCAAAGATACTCTACTCTTAGAAGGTAGCAGTACATATATTGTTTCCCCTCTTATGGGGGAATTGATATGTTATTATTTCACCATGGTAGTATGACTCTTATGAGTCCAACATGCATTATCTATTTTACTCTACCGACCGCGCTATAGTCGGCCGGGTATGGCACCTATTGTGCAACTATACATATGTATATGTTTTACAATACTTAGTCACGCTATAGTCGACAGCTATCTTACTCTACCGAGCCGCGCTATAGTCGGCCGGGTATGGCACCTATTGTGCAACCACTGATCAGTCGGGTATGATAATGAGGAGGCCCACAGAGGCATATGTGTGAGATGATGATGAGGCCCACAGAGGCGTATATATGTATATGATGATTTTCAAAAGGATATAAATATATGTATATGCATATGCACGTCAGGCATGACATGGTTAATTGCCCTCAGAGGCATTCAGATGGTACATGTTGTATGTCTCTTATCCTGATGCTTATTATTGCTATTGCATTATGTTTCCTGTTTTACATACTCAGTACATTATCCGTACTGACGTCCTTTATTTTTGGACGTTGCATAACGTGCTGCAGGTCCAGGCAGACAGATAGACGAGGCTTCCCCACTGCAGTAGGCTACTCAGTTAAGCAGATATTGGCGAGATCCATCCTTCGGACTTGCCACAGTCTTGGTATGCATTTTGTTGTAGGCATTATGGGCATGTCGGGGCCCTGTTCCGACGTAGGTTGCATTATATACGTTTTTGTAGAGGCTCATAGACAAGTGTCAATTTATGCATAGATAAGTGATGGGTTGACTTATGTACAGTCGAATTGCCTTGTCGGCAAACGTATGTAATTTGTTTTATGGTTCTGCATTGCAGCCTTGTTGGCTATATTATGTATATAAGTATGATCGTATCATGGTATAATGTCACGTATCATTATAATTATTATTCGAGATTATATGCATATGACAAGCCTTATAGATAATAAGGAAAGTTAGATGAAGGGTACGCCGGCGCCCGTAGGGTAGGGTCCGGTGGCCGTCGCGGCCCTTCGGCTTGGGTCGTGACATGGGCTTTGTCCCCTAAGCATATTGTGACGTATTCGTTCTAATTTTGGATAGATTCGGTGCGCGTAGAGGCCAATTCGAGGGACAAAGGCGTCGCGGACTAAGGATTTAGCCGGTTCGAGGTGAATAGTGATTGTAAATGATGTTTTGAGGGTTTGAAACCACGGATTGTACATCGTAGTGCTATATTTAGGTGAGACACGCGCTCGATGATGAGCGTGGGGTCGTTTACTATAGGGGATTGTGACTTGGTCCGTCCCGATTGATGATTTTTACCGCATATTTGACTGAAACTTATTTGTTATCATCATGATTTGGGCTGATTGTCATATTTGGGCTTCGTGCCAATTACAACTCAGCCACTTTTACTCAGTTTTGAGACTTAAATAATATTTTAATGATGTTTTTGGGATGAGAACTACTGTTTTACTATGCCCGAGGGGATTGTGATGATTTTCTGACTTAGTGCAGCCGAGGGCCAGATGTGAGGATATACTGAGTGATATGAGGCCAAGGGCCTAAGATACTTTATATGCCACGACGTGGCTTGTAACTAATATGAGGCCGAGGGCCTGAGATACTTTATATACGCCACGAGGTGGCTTGAATGATATGAGGCTGAGGGCCTAGATTTGATGCCATGAGGTGGCTTGATATTGCGCTTGGGCCGTAAGGGGCCCCTCCCGGAGTCTGTACACCCCCAGTGAGCGCGGTTACCCATTGTGATGTGAGATATAGCCCGAGGGGCTGATACTGTTCCATGTGATAGCCGAGGGGCTGGTATTTTTCTGAGATTTGAGCCCGAGGGGCTGGTACTGTTCTGTGATATTGCCCGAGGGGCGGAATTGTTGATAAGGAGATTTACTTCATTTCTCACTGATTTACTATTTTCAAATGATGTTTTATTCCTTCCTTATAGAATGCCTTGTGCTTTACATGTTTTCTTACTTTCAGTCGTTATTTATATTTATTACTCACTGGGTCAGAGTACTCACATTAATCCCTGCACCATGTGTGCAGATTCAAGCGTTTTTGGTTCCGCTCCAGAGTGCCGACTCCTACCGTCCAGGCGGTGATTCAGAGACTACGAGGTAGCGTTGGCGTCCGCAGCCCCGTATCTCCCTTATCTTATAGTTTCCATGTTTTTCAAACAGTTGCGCCAGATATTGTATTTAGTAAACTTGTATCAGGATCCATAGTTGCTCATGACTTATGACACCTCGGTTTGGGCGGTGTCGGGATGGTTTCTATTATGGTTAGCTATTTTTTCGCGAATGATTGCTACTAAATAATGCTTACATTGTTTTCATGTTAATTAAATGCTTAAAACTAGATTTTGGTTAAACTGGCTGGCCTTGTCTTCACGAGACGCGCCATCACGACCAGGTTCGCGGTTAGGGTCGTGACAAGTTCGTATCAGAGCCTAGGTTACATAGGTCTCACGAGTCATGAGCTAGTTTAGTAGACCCTCGCGGATCGGTACGGAGACGTCTGTATTTATCCTCGAGATGCTGCAGAACCTTTTAGGAAAAACTTCATATTCTTGAAATTCTTGTCATGCGCGCTTGTTGATCCAAGCACTAAACTTTTGTTATCCTATTCTCTCATAGATAGTGAGGACGCGAGCTATCGGACGAGGTGGACGACCACCAGCGCCACCCACTAAGGACACAAGAGGTCATGGACGCGGTCGTGGTCGTGGAAGAGGCAGAGCAGCGAGGGCAACACCTGTTGATCCACCAACTGCCCAGCTCAAGATCAGGCTCCAGCAGCACTAGTTCAGGTATTAGTTGTGCCCATCGTGATTCCGGGTCTTCAGGAGGCCTTGGCTCAGATCTTATTCATTTGCAATGGCCTAGCTCAGGCAGTTTCAGCCACCACAGCAGCAGCAACTTCACAGGCCAGGGGACGCAATCAAACCCCCGCTTCTCGCACATCTGAGCAGGTAGTGCAGGGACTTCAGACGCCGGGGGCACCTCATGCGCAACCGGTTGCACCAGCCTAGGAGTTCATGGTACCATTTATGCCGGATGATGAGCAGCGCCGTCTCGAGAGGTTTGGCAGCCTCCAGCCTCCGTCATTCAGTGGTGCTTAGGGTAAGGATGCCAGGTTTTTCTTGATAAGTGTCAGCGGATGCTCCGTACAGCAGGGATTCATGTGCTTAGTGGTGTGGCATTTACCACCTTTAAGTTTTTTGGAGCTGCCTTCACTTGGTGGGAGGCGTATGAGAGGTGTAGGCCGGTTGGTGCACCGCCCCTTACTTGGCAGCAGTTCTCCACTCTTTTCTTGTAGAAGTATGTGCCACAGTCCCGCAGAGAAGAGTTGCGTAGACAGTTTGAGCGGTTGCGATAGGAGAATATGACTATGTAACAGTATGAGTCGAGGATTTCTGAGTTGGCTCGTCATGCCGTCGGGATGGTTCCGACAGATCATGAGAGGATCAGGAGATTTGTTGATGGCCTTAACTATCATCTCCGTTTTCTTATGACCAGAGAGAGAGTTTTGGGTGCTACGTTCGAGGAGGTGGTTGATATCACTCGTGAGATTGAGATGGTTCGTCGTCAGGAGCGAGAGGAGAGGGAGGCCAAGAGGCCTCAAGGATCGGGCAGTTATAGTGGTACTCCTTCAAGGGGCGAGCTTCAGCATGGTAGAGGTCATTCTTTCAGGCCTGCTCAGTGAGCCCGTTCAGAGTATCGCGGGGCATCTTCAGGTCGTGGTTATCATGGGTCGCAGCAGGGCCAGTCGTCACTCAACGCCCTTCCAGCTCAAAGTTCAGCTCGTGCTCAGTAAGCCCAGGGTTCTTCTATGCCGAGTACATCTGCTAGACACTCTGGTGCGAGGGGTTCCCTTCCGTCCTCTTCTCCAGCACCAGGGAGCTGTTATGAGTGTGGCGAGAGGGGCCACATGTGGAGGTAGTGTCCTCATCGTGGTGCTAGTTCATCTCAGCAGAGGGGTCAGCCCTCGACTTCTGCTCCAGCTACTTCACCACCCGCCCATCCAACTAGCGCTGGAGGTTAGGAAGCCAGGGGTCATCCTAGAGGGGGAGGTTGATCAGGCGGTGGCCAGGCTCGTTTCTATGCTATTCCAAGAAGGACAGATGCCATTACTTCAGATGTTGTCATTACAGGTATTGTTTCAGTGTGCCACAAAGATGCCTCTATATTATTTGATCCCGGTTCCACCTATTCTTATGTGTCCTCATATTTTGCTCATTATTTTGGTACGCCCCGGGAGTTTCTTGCTTTACCTGTTCATGTGTCTACCCCGGTGGGCGATACTGTTATTGTAGACCATGTGTACCGGTCATATGTGGTGACGATTGGGTGTCTGAAGACACGAGTGGACCTATTGCTATTGAGCATGGTGGATTTTGATGTCATTTTGGGCATGGATTGGTTATCTCCGTGTCATGCTATTCTTGATTATCATGCTAAGACAGTCACTTTGGTTATGCGGGGTGCCGCGGATCGAGTGGCGTGGTGTGACTGATTATGTTCCTTGTAGAGTGATATCGTTCTTGAAGGCCCAGCGTATAGTTGGGAAGGGTTGCCTTTCATATCTAGCGTTTGTGAGGGATGTTGGAGCTGAGTTTCCTAGCATTGATTCTGTTCCAGTTGTGAGGGATTTTTTCGATGTATTTCTTGCAGACCTACCGGGCATGCCACCGGACAGGGATATTGATTTTGGTATTGACCTGGTGCCGGGCACTCAGCCCATTTTATTTGCCTCGCATTGATGATTTATTTCACCAGCTTCAGGGAGCGCGAGTGTTCTCCAAGATTGATCTCCGTTCGGGTTATCACCAGTAGAAGATCAGGGATTCAGATATTCTTAAGACTACTTTCATGACTAGATATGGTCACTATGAGTTTCTTGTTATGTCTTTCGGGCTAACCAATGGCCCAGCATCGTTCATGCATTTGATGAACAGTGTATTTCGGCCTTATCTAGATTCTTTCATTATTGTATTCATTGATGATATTCTAGTGTACTCGTGTAGTCTGGAGGAGCAAGCGGAGCATTTGCGACTTGTATTGCAGAGATTGAGGGAGGAGAAGCTTTATGCAAAATTCTCTAAGTGTGAGTTTTGGCTCGGTTCTGTAGCTTTCTTGGGACACGTAGTGTCCAGCGAGGGTATTCAGGTTGATCCAAGGAAGATAAAGGCACTTCAGAGTTGGCCTAGACCGTCCTCGACCACAGAGATTCGTAGTTTTCTTGGATTGGCAGGCTATTATTGCCGGTTTTTTAAGGGATTCTCATCCATTGCATCGCCCTTGACCAAATTGACTCAGAAGGGTGCTCCATTTGTATGGACTGACGAGTGTGAGGAGATCTTTTAGAAGCTCAAGACAGCCTTGACCACAGCTCTAGTAATGGTTTTGCCATCCGCTTCAGGTTCATATACCGTGTATTGTGATGCTTCGAGAGTTGGGATTGGTTGTTTATTGATGCAGGAGGGTAGAGTTATTTCTTATGCTTCTCGTCAATTGAAGCCCCATGAGAAGAACTACCCCGTTCATGATTTGGAGCTGGCTGCCATAGTTCATGCATTGAAGATTTGGAGGCATTACTTGTATGGTGTATCTTGTGAGGTGTTTACTGATCATCGTAGCCTTCAGCATTTGTTCAAGCAAAGGGATCTTAATTTGAGGCAGCGGAGATGGTTGGAGTTGCTCAAGGATTATGATATCACTATATTGTACCATTCTGGAAAGCCCAATGTGGTGGCCGATGCTTTGAGCCGAAAGGCAGTGAGTGTGGGGAGTTTGGCATATATTCCAGTTGGGGAGAGACGCCTTGCAGTGGATGTTCAGGCCTTGGCCAATTGGTTTGTGAGATTAGATATTTCGGAACCTAGTCGGGTGTTGGCTTATGTGGTTTCTCGGTCTTTCGTATATGATCGCATCATAGGGCGCCAGTATGACGATCTGCATTTGCTTGTCCTTAGGGACAAAATTCAGCATGATGATGCCAGAGATGTGACCATCGACGATGATGGAGTGTTGAGGATGCATGGCCGGATTTGTGTGCCCAATGTGGATGGGCTTCGGGAGTTGATTCTGGAGAAGGCTCATAGCTCGCGGTATTTCATTCATCCAGGTGCGGAGAAGATGTATCAGGACTTGAGACAGCACTATTGGTTCAGAAGAATGAAGAAAGATATTGTGGGATTTGTAGCTTGGTGTCTCAACTGTCAACAGGTAAAATATGAGCATCAGAGACTGGGTGACTTGCTTCAGCAAATGGCTATTCCCGAGTGGAAGTGGGAGCGGATCACTATGGACTTTGTTATTTGGCTTCCACGGGCTTTGAAGAAGTTCGATGCTATTTGGGTGATTGTGGATCGGCTGACCAAGTCCGCGCACTTCATTCCTGTGTGTACTACCTATTCTTCAGAGCGGTTGGTAGGGATTTATATCCGGGAGATTGTTCGATTACATGGTGTCCCAATTTCTATCATTTCAGATAGAGGTACTCAGTTTACTACGCAGTTTTGGAGAGCCGTGCAGAGTAAGTTGGGTACTCAGGTGGAGT
Organism: Nicotiana obtusifolia; assembly: GCA_002018475.1. Classification (NCBI taxonomy): domain Eukaryota; kingdom Viridiplantae; phylum Streptophyta; class Magnoliopsida; order Solanales; family Solanaceae; genus Nicotiana; species Nicotiana obtusifolia. Next base: position 57,224 of record MCJB01033912.1, on the reverse strand, counting down.
TGAGCACGGCTTTTCATCCTCAGACGGACGGGCAGTCCGAGCGTACTATTCAGATATCGGAGGACATGTTGCGTGCATGTGTTATTGATTTCGGAGGTTCATGGGATGAGTTCCTACCACTTGCAGAGTTTGCTTATAACAACAGCTACCAGTCGAGTATTCAGATGGCTCCGTATGAGGCTTTGTATGGGAGGGGGTGTAGATCTCCAGTTGGTTGGTTCGAGCCCAGCAAGCCTAGGCTATTTGGGACTGATTTGGTTCAGGATGCTCTAGAGAAGGTGAAAGTGATCCTGGAGAGGCTTCGTACAGCGCAGTCGAGGCAAAAGAGTTATGCTGATAGGAAGGTTTTAGATGTGTCCTACATGGTTGGTGAGAAGGTCTTTCTGAAGGTTTCGCCCATGAAGGGTGTTATGAGACTCGGGAAGAAAGGGAAGTTGAGTCCTCGGTTCATTGGGCCGTTTGAGGTGCTTCGGAGGATTGGGGAGGTGGCTTATGAGCTTGCTTTTCCACCCATCTTGTCGAGTGTGCACCCGGTATTTCATTTTTCTATGGTCTGGAAGTATATTAGGGATCCGTCTCATATTTTGGACTTCTACACGGTTCAGTTGGATGATGATTTGACCTATGATGTGGAGCCAGTGGCTGTTTAGGGTCGTCAGGTTCGGAAGTTGATGTCCAAGAATATAGCTTCAGTGAAAGTGCAGTGGAGAGGTCGGCCCGTGGAGGAGGCTACCTGGGAGACCGAGCGGGAGATGTGGAGAAGATATCCTCACCTATTTGAGGCTTCAGGTATGTTTCTTGACTCGTTCTAGGAGGAACGTTTGGTTAACTTGGGGAGGATGTGATGACCCAGCCAGTCGTCTCATGAGTTACCGCTCCGTTTCCCCCTATTTTTGCTTCATTATGCTTCGTTATCCGTGTTTTATGTGATCGAGTTGAGTAGTTTGCGTTCGGAATGGATTTGGTAAGAAATGAGACACCTAGTCTCTTTTAAGAAGGTTTAAGTTGGAAAAATCAACCGGATGTTGACTTATTAGATAGAGGGCTCGGATGTGAGTTCCGATGATTCGGTTAGCTTCGGGAGGTGATTTATGACTTAGGAGTGTGATCGGAATTGGTTTTGGAGGTCCGGTGTAGAATTAGGCTTGAATTGGTGGAGTTAGTATTTTGGCGATTTCCGGTTGTTAGGCGAGATTTTGATCCGAGGGTCGAAATGGAATTACGAGAGTTTCTATAGCTTCATATGGTAATTTCAGACTTAGGCGTATGTCCGGATTTGAAATTGGAAGTCCGTAGGACAATTCATCGCATTTTGGCAAATGTTGGAAAATGGAAGATTTTTGGAAAGTTTGACCGAGGAGTTGACTTTTTGATATCGGGGTCGGAATTCAATTCTGAAAATCTTCATAGGTCCGCTATGTCATTTGTGACTTGTGTGCAAAATTTGATGTCAATCGGACTCGATTTGATAGGTTTCGGCATTGAATGTAGATGTTGGAATTTATTAGTTTCATTAGGCTTGAATTAGGGTATCATTCGTGTTTTTAGCATTGTTGGATGTGATTTGAGGCCTTGACTAAGTCCGTAATATGTTTTTGGACTTTTTGGTAAATCCGGACGGGGTCCCGAATGACTCGGGTGCGTTTCGGAGTAGTTTCGGACTATTTCTATCCATTTATTTACTGCTGGTGTAGCAGAAATTTCTGCTACACAGAGCTTATTTTGGAAGCTTATATCTTGTAATATTTAAGGATTTTGGAAATTATCAAAACATGAAAGTTGTAGCCCTTTGCGTTTAGTTTCAGGAAACATAAACCATTCATCATATGGACATATATACAGAAAGTTACAATAGATTAACCCAAGCCTGGTACTGCTGTTGTTTTCCAAGCAGTGTGCGTAGCAGAAATTTCTGCTGCACAGGACCGACTTTGGAAACTTATATCTCGTAATGTGTAAGGAATTTGGAGATGGTTTAAAATTGAAAGTTGTAGCCCTTTGAATCTAGTTTCCAGAAATATAAACCTTTTATCATTTGGACATTTGTATCAAAAGTTACGTTAGATTAACCGAAGTCTGGTACTGCTATTGTTTTCCAGGCAGTGTGCATAGCAGAAATTTCTACTGCACATGACCGACTTTGGAAGCTTATAGCTCACAATATATAAGGAATTATGAGATGATCAATACATGAAAGTTGTAGCACTTTGAATCTAGTTTCCAGAAAGATAAACCATTTGTCATTTGGATATTTGTACATAAAGTTATGATTGATTTACCGAAGGCTGGTACTATTTTCTTCCTGGAAATAGGAGCCAAGTCGCATTTCACACATGCGACTTGCGTAGACAGAATGTTTTTAAGCCTGCTTGTCCGCAGTTTTGGGTATATTTTCATCCATAGTTGCTCATTTTTGGAGGTTCTTGAAGGAAATCAAAGAGGGATTCAAGGAGAATCGATTAGAGGTAAGAATTTCGAACCTAAAACTCGTTTATATTGTGAAATTCACCTAGAAAATCATTGAAGTCTTGCTAAAAGTGGAAGAAATAGGGCTTGGAATTTTGAAATTTTATTTGGGTATTTGGAGGACCATTTGGGGTCGGATTAGAGAACATTTGATATGTACGAACTCGTTGAGAGTTAAGGAACCCCTTGATGTGAATATTTCTGAGCATCGAGAATTGGGCCCAGGGCTCGGGTTTTGCTAATTTCGGAATTTTTGGTATTTGTCGATTGTTTTCGCTTGTGCTTTGTCTCCTTAGCATATTGTGATGTATTCGTTCTGATTTTGGATAGATTCGACGCGCGTGGAGGCCAATTCGAGGGGCAAAGGCGTCGCGGGCTAGGGATGTAGTCGGATCAAAGTGAGTAGTGATTGTATATGATGTTCTGAGGGTTTGAAACCCCCAATTGTACATCGTAGTGCTATATTGAGGTGAGACACGCGCTTGATGATAAGCGTGGGGTCGTTTACTACTGAGGATTGTGACTTGCTCCGTCCCGATTGATGATTTTTACCGCGTATTTGACTGAGACTTATTTGTTATCATCATGATTTGGGCTGATTGCCATATTTGAGCTTCGTGCCAATTATTTGAACCCTTCGGGGATTTTTAGCACTGTTTCCTCACTATTTTGACTTATTATTTGAATTCGGTCATGCTGTTTTCCATTGTTTTACAACTCAGCCACTTTTACTTAGTTATGAGACTTAAATAATATTTTGATGATGTTTTGGACTGAGAACTACTGTTTTACTATGCCTGAGGGGCTTGTGATGATTTTCTGACTGAGTGCGGCCAAAGGCCAGATGTGAGGATATACTTAGTGATATGAGGCCGAGGGCCTGAGATACTTTATATGCCACGAGGTGGCTTGTGACTAATATGAGGCCAAGTGCCTGAGATACTTTATATACGCCACGAAGTGGCTTGATTGATATGAGGTCGAGGGCCTAGATTTGATGCTACGAGGTGGCTTGATATTGCGCTTGGGCCGTAAGGGGCCCCTCCCGGAGTCTATACACCCCTAGTGAGCGGGGGTACCCACTGTGATGTGAGATATAGCCCGAGGGGCTGATATTGTACTAGATATTGTTCCATGATATAGCTCGAGGGGCTGTTATTATTCTGAGATTTGAGCCCGAGGGGCTGGTACTGATCTGCGATACTACCCGAAGGGCGGAATTGTTGATAAGGAGGTTTTACTTGATTTCTCACTGATTTACTGTTTTCAAATGATGTTTTATTGCTTCCTTATAGGATGCCTTGTGCTTTACGTGTTTTTTTACTTTCAGTCGTTATTTATATTTATTACTCAATGGGTCGGAGTACTCAGATTACTCCTGCACCATGTGTGCAGATTCAGGCGTTGTTGGTTCCACTCCGGAGTGTCGACTCCTCCCGTCCAGGCGGTGATTCAAAGACTACGAGGTAGCTATTGGCGTCCGCAGCCCTATCTCCCTTATCTTATTGTTTCCATGTTTTTCAAGCAGTTGCGCCAGATATTGTATTTAATGGACTTATATCAGGATCCATAGTTGCTCATGACTTGTGACACCCTAGTTTGGGCGGTGTCGGGATGGTTTCTATTATAGTTAGCTATATTTCCGCGAATTATTTCTACTAAATCATGCTTATATTGTTTTCATGTTAATTAACTGCTTAAAATGGGATTTTGGTTAAATTGGTGGCTTTATCTTCACGAGAGGCGCCATCACGACCGGGTTCGGGGTTAGGGTCGTGACAATTTCTATACCAAAGATGAATCTTTTCCAGACTAATATTAGATTTTTAGGTCATAATATAGAAAAAGGAAAAATAATTCCTATTAATCGTGTCATTGAATTTGCTTCTAAATTCCATGATATTATTACTGAGAAAACTCAGTTACAGAGATTTTTGGGCAGTCGTAATTATATTTCTCCCTTTATAAAAGATCTAGCTAAAGATATTGTTGTTCTTTATTATAGACTTAAGAAGAATCCAAAACCTTGGACTAATAGTCATACAGAGGCTGTTCGTATTATAAAACAAAAGGTTAATAACCGTCCATGTTTAACACTTGCTAATCATAATTGGAATAAAGTGGTTAAAACTGACGCTTCTGATATAGGTTATGGTGGAATATTGAAACAGATATGTCCTAATAATAAACAGGAATATCTTGTCCAATTTTATTCTGGGAAATGGAATAATAATATCATTAGAAATTATTTGTAAAAAGGGTAGTGATAATAATCTCCTTAATTTTCTTACTAGAGAATATTTGAATTCCCAATTCCTTGTGTTTCATTGTGCAGATGAGACCACAGTATACACCCCCTCGAGGGAGGGGAAGAGGAACTGGTAGAGGCAGAGGTAATATCCTTGCCCAAATTGGTAACCAAAAACTAATAGCTGCTAATTTTGCAGAAAGATCGGGGGTTAATACTGACCACCCTATGCATAAGGACTTTATGGATTTCATAAAATCCAAAAAGAATTCGGGTAATAACTCACCTTCATTCTCAACAGCCTTAACGGAAGAAGGCCAAGAAGGAAATGAGGTTTATAGCCAAAGTTCACAAAATGAATTAATTATTCTTTTAGAACAATCTGACCTTAAACGGAAAGATAGTCCCTGGCAAATAATGGCTAGGTACTTAGATACAGCATCATATGCCTCTATTGCTTATGAGTATAGAATGAATTTTGAATTAGTTCTATTATCGACAAATTCAGCTGAAATTCAGCATTTCTATCCATCGAGCATGTGACGACCCGGCCAGTCGTTTCATGAGTTACCGCTCCGTTTTCCCTATTTTATTATGCTTCGTTATGTCATTTGGGATGTGTGTGCGAAATTTCATGTCATTCGGACATGGTTTGATCGAGTCTTGATTAAAAGAGTAACTTATAAGATTGTGAAATTCTTAGGCTTGAATCCGACGTGAATTTGGTGTTGGGGGGTTGTTTGAGCCTTCCGGAGGTTAGAACAAATTCGAATAATGTTATGGGATATGTTGGCATGGTTGGTTGGGGTCCTAGTGGCCTCGGGTGAGTTTAGGGTGTCTAAGCGGACTAATTCGTCCTTGGAAAAGTTGTAGAAAAACCAGAAAAGTTGCAATTTTGTAAAAGAGCAAAGAGACACCGCGAAGCAGGTTATGCTACCACAAACCCTGTATGCGAGCCATAAATCACACACCCAGATCGCAGACCCAGACAGTTTTCTGGGCAAAGAATGACGTCAAGAATGCGGTCAGCAATGCTGTCGCATTTCCACAATCCGGACCGCATATCCACCACACTGAGACCGCAGTCCAAGACAGATTTCTGGGCAAAAACCAACGTCAAAAATGACGTCAAGAATGCGGTCGCATTTTTGACATGTGTACCGCAAACCATACCTCACACTGAATGCGGCGAAGGCTAGGGTTACAATCTGCAATGGCATTATCAGAAATGCGGACAGCATGTCTGATTTACTTGAAAAGTTACATGTTTTTACATGTTGAAAGAAGGTTTTACTTGATTTCTCACTGATTTACTATTTGCGAACGATGTTTAAAATGCTTCATTATAGAATGTCTTGTTCTTTGTGTGTTATGTATCACTCACTAAGTTGGAGTACTCACATTACTCCCTGCACCATGTGTGCAGATTCAGGCATTGTTGGTTCCGCTCCGGAGTACTGATTTCTCCTGTCCAGGGCGATTAAGAGAATATGAGGTAGCTGTTGGCGTCCGCAGCCTCGTATCTCTTTCATCTTGTTGTCCCTATGTTCTTCAAAAATTGTGCCAGATACTGTAATTAGCAATCTTGTTAATAGAATTCATTAGTTGCTCATGACATTGTGACACCCCGGTTTGGGCTGTTATCGTGATGGTTAGCTCTATTTTTCGCGAATGATTGCTATTAAAACCACGCTTATATTATCTTCTTGTTAATTGACTGCTTAATGTGAGATTTTGGTTGAATTGGCTGGCCTTGTCTTCACGAGAGGCGCCATCACGAACGGGTTCGGGGTCAGGGTCGTGACAGCTTAGTATCAGATCCTAGGTTACATAGGTCTCACGAGTCATGAGCGGGTTTAGTAGAGTCTCGCGGATCGGTACGGAGACGTCTGTATCTATCTTCGAGAAGCTGCAGAACCTTTTAGGAAAACATCATATTCTTGGTGATCCGAGTACTAAGACTTTTGTTATCCAATTCTCTCACAAATGGTGAGGACGCGAGATACCGGACGAGGTGGACGACCGCCAGTGCCACCCATTGAGGCCACCAGAGGCCGTGGACGAGGTCGCGGCCGTGGCAGAGGCAGAGCCGCTAGGGCAGCACCTGTTGATCCACCAGCTGCCCCAGCTCAGGAACAGGCTCCAGTAGCACCGGCACAGGCACCAGCTGTGCCCATCGTGATTCCAGGTCTTCAGGAGACCTTGGCTCAGCTCTTATCAGTTTGCATTGGCCTGGCTCAAGCAGTTTCAGCCACCACTCCGGTGCGAGAGGTTCCCTTCATTCCTCTTCTCCAGCACCAGGGAGTTGTTATGAGTGTGGCGAGATGGGCCACATGTGGAGGTAGTGTCCTCATCGTGGTGCTATATCGTCCTAGCAGAGGGGTCAGCCTTCGACTTCTGCTCCAGTTACCTTACCACCCGCCCAGCCAGCTAGGGGTGGAGGTCAGGCAACCAGGGGTCGCCCTAGAGGGGGAGGTCGATCAGTCGGTGGCCAGGCTCGATTCTATGCTATTCCAGGCAGGACAGATGCCAGTGCTTTAGATGCCGTCATTACAGGTATTGTTTTAGTCTGCCACAAGAATGCCTCTGTATTATTTGATCCCGGTTCCATCTATTCATATGTGTCCTCATATTTTGCTCATTATTTGGGTACGCCCGGGGAGTTTCTTGCTTTACCTGTTCATGTGTCTACCCCGGTGGCCGATACTGTTGTTGTAGATCGTGTGTACCTGTCATGTGTAGTAACTATTGGGGGTCTTAATACACGAGTGGACCGATTGCTATTGAGCATGGTGGATTTTGATGTCATTTTAGGCATGGATTGGTTATCTCCGTGTCGTGCTATTCTAGACTGTCATGCTAAGACAGTCACCTTGGCTATGCCGGGTGTGCCGCGAATCGAGTGGCGTGGTGTGACTGATTACATTCCTAGTAGAGTGATATCATTCTTGAAGGCCCGGCGTATGGTTGGGAAGGGTTGCCTTTCATACCTAGCATTTGTGAGGGATGTTGGAGCTGAGACTCCAAGCATTGAATCTGTTCCAGTTGTGAGGGATTTTTCTGATGTATTTCCTGCAGACCTGTCGGGCATGCCACCGGACAGGGATATTGATTTTGGTATTGACTTGGTGCCGGGCACTCAGCCCATCTCTATTCCACCGTATCGTATGGCCCTAGCAGAGTTGAAAGAATTGAAGGAGCGACTTCAGGAACTCCTAGATATGGGTTTCATTCGGCCTAGCGTGTCACCTTGGAGTGCGCCGGTTCTGTTTATGAAGAAGAAGGATGGCACGATGAGAATGTGTATCGATTACAGGCAATTGAACAAGGTAACAATCAAGAACAAGTATCCTTTGCCTCGCACTGATGATTTGTCTGACCAGCTTCAGGAGCGCGAGTGTTCTCCATGATTGATCTCCGTTCGGGTTATCACCAGTTGAAAATCAGGGATTCAGACATTCTTGAGACTGCTTTCCGAACTAGATATGGTCACTATGAGTTTCTTGTTATGTCTTTCGGGCTAACCAATGCCCCAGCAGCGTTCATGCAGTTGATGAACAATGTATTTCGGCCTTATCTAGATTTATTCATAGTTGTATTCATTGATGATATTCTGGGGTACTCGCGTAGCCAGGAGGAGCACGCGGAGCATTTGCGAGTTGTATTGCACAGATTGAGGGAGGAGAAGTTGTATGCAAAACTCTCTAAATGTGAGTTTTGGCTGGGTTCAGTTGCTTTCTTGGGACACGTAGTGTCCAGCGAAGGTATACAGGTTGATTCGAAGAAGATAGAGGTGCTTCATAGTTGGCCTAGACCGTCCTTAGCCACAGAGATTCGTAGCTTTCTTGGGTTGGCAGGCTATTATCGCCGGTTTGTTCAGGGATTCTCATCCATCACGTCGCCCTTGACCAAATTGACTCAGAAGGGTGCTCCATTTGTATGGTCGGACGAGTGTGAGGAGAGCTTTCAGAAGCTCAAGACATCCTTGACAACTATTGCTCCCTAACGCACACGCAAGTATACGCGGTCGACAAGTAATATAGGATTGTAAGTCCAGGTTATCGTACCCACAGGGACTCAAATTAACTACTTTCTAACAGACTAATATTGTTATTTAAACAAGCAAAAGCCGAATTCAATAGATGGATTATTCTAACTTATAATTCTAATTTATATCTAATAATTGCGAAAAATAAATTACGTGTTGTGTAATCAATAAAACAAATATTCCAGGGTTGTGAATATTTTACCAATCCTATTATGTTCAAATTAACTTCCCTTTCATATAATTCATGTATGGTTGCTAATTAATCGATAAACATGCTCATAGCCTTCTTCCGAAGTACTATTCGCCTATTCTTAATATGATTAACACCTATATTCCTATGGAATTAATCTATCAAGAACGCAATAAAAACACGATATTCAATTAAGCATGGTGATTAAGTATATTCCTATTCTAACCACGAATCCGCCCCCCATTAAAAGGTTAAGAACATGCTTTCTTCAATTCTTTTCTAATCTAAACATAGTTTTTCCAAACATAGCATAGATAATTGATAGAACTTAATTGATGGCCAAAACAATTAAGCAATTAGGCATAGAATTGAAGAAACAACCATATGATTATGAATTATAAACAAGGAATTGTCAATTTTGAATCACAATATTCATGGCTAATCACAACCCTAGAACAAAGGGTGATTAGCCACTCATGTTCAGAATAATCAAAATAATAAGTGTTGAAAAACTATATAAAAATACTAGACAAAGATGAAGAACTGAAGATCAATTGCTTCTGTGCGATGTTCCGTAGCATTCTTGGCTCCCAAATCACGTTCTTCTCCTTCCTATGGGGTTTGGAGGTGTTTATATAGGTGTTGGGAAGGGTTAGGGTCGAAATAGTGGACTCCTAGACGGACTAGGACGATTTCCCGAAGTCGGCGCCCTGGCTGGCGCCAGGCGCCCCCCAGGGCACTGCCTCCAGTGAGCTTTTCTTCAACCTCTGCCTCCAGCGCCACAGGTGGCGCCAGGCGCTGCCTGTGGCGCCCAATGCCTTTTCGTCTGTTTTCGTCTCGTTTTGGATCGTTTCTTGCCCCTAATTGCTCCCGACTCATTCCTACACATAAAAACACATTACATTAACATGAATCGAAGCAATTAACATCCTAATTTCATAAAACAAGAGCCAAATATGAAGTGATTCCCATAGAAATATATATCTTTTACACCAAACATCAACACCCTACACTTAGACTCTTGCTCGCTCTCGAGCAATGGAATTAAATACAACCTTCCCAACTACCAAACTCTTAATATTATCACGGAACATTCGACTTTTTAAACAAATCATACTTTTGAACACAATCAAAACTAGCAAATAAGCATGAACACATCATTAATCCATATATTTCCCGTAAAGTCTACTTAAGCACAATAATTCAATAACATCCAACAACCCAATTGTCACCACCCAACCTCAAAAACTGACTTGCCACATTAAGCAATTTCAATGCATATACTTACCTAACAAGACAATTTACACATTACCAGTCGCTCATGAAATCATGTGCCCTCACCAAAATCTGAAGAGTGAACATATATGAATCAAATCACACAAAATTGAACAACATACCCTCACTCTCACAAAGAACTCATATGCTTCCCGTAAAGTACCATAAGCTTGCCCGTAGTGTAGATTTCCACTAATTGAGTCAGTCAAATCTAAGATCAACTAGGACTTTTAAGGTTGTAATGTAGGCTAGGGGACGGGTAAGATATATCTGGTAATAGTGGCTAGTCCTCCTAAGCACTTAATACACTACACTCAACATTGGATCACTTTTCTTCTTTCAATTCCTAAACTTGTCTCATATACATAGCCTTTGTTTTTCAACTCAGCAATTCTATCATTTCACTAGCACAAACCAATCGGAGGTGTTTTCCCCCTTTTTTTTCTATATATTTTTTACTAACAATTTTTTCTTCTTCTTTCTTTTTTTCTTCTTCTTTTCTTTTCACACTCCATACAAATTTTCGTCAGCTAGTGATTCTTCAGTTTAGCTTCATTGAACCGACAAGTCTTTTCACGGTTCCGCTCATAATCAAGACAATCCCCCTAACTCTACCCTTGCTTCTCTTAGCGACTAAGTGCCTTAGGAGGTAAAGGTTCAAATAAGGTCTAATTTAAGAACAAAATAAGGGAATAGCTTGTAATGTAGGTACCAAAGAAAAAAGCCTATAGGCTCAAAGGGGCTAGCAACGGACAAATTTATATTTGAAGTGACAAGCACATCCATAATCAAACAAGAAAATGCCTATATCATTTCTTAGATTAGCCCAACTTACAATTTCGCTTCAATTAACACACGGGGCAAATCTAGAATATACAGGATAACACAGAGAATCAAAAATCTCACTCACACAATGCACATGACTCAATCACGACGGTTCTGTTCAAAATTCAAGTTAAGCAAGCATATACAATTGAAACTATTAAGCAGTAAATACACTATATGATATGCAAGTCAACAATTGAGAAGAGGTGTCACAAATTGGGTGGATTTTCTTTAGGCTTATAACTTAACTAACGGGAAGTGGATCATGTGTCATAACCTATTGTACCAGCGTAAACCATGTCAAGAAGTATTGCAATATCATCCAGTTCTTCCTAATATAGCCTTAAAAAGAATTTAAAATTGCCCGGTTCGAGCTACATCCTTGGAAAAGAACCGGTGCCCTAAGAAAAACAAAGGAACATTACCTAAACTAACCTATAAATAAAACAAAATCTTTTTGTTGTTTTTAATCCAAATTTATCCCTCAAGAAAACGATCCATCGTCGGGAAAAATCTGGAATATATATATATATATATATATATATACATATATATATAATTAACTTTTTTTTTCGTTTTTTATATTTTTATATGCCTATATAAATTTTTTTTTTCATTTTTCTGATTTTTACTTTAAAGATTATAACTAACAACCAATTAAAAATCCAAAAGTACTAAACATTATACACTAAAAAGAAACACATTAAAACTCACAATTAAACTAGCAACAACATCATGTCAAATTACAAAAACACATACATGTTTTAACATTCAATTACCAGCACATGAAGTAATTCCCCCACCCCACACTTAAAGTATGCATATGCCCCGATGCATTAAAAATATAAATAACAAAGTAGGGTGAAAAGACAACTCCCTCTCAGTCCGTGCCGGTCTGATCAGAACCCAGCTCGAAAGGACCAATGCCATGGGCCCGGTCGCTTCATCATCATCATCCCCCTCGTGATCTAAACCTTGCACTGTGTTTGCATCCTCGGATGAATGTATCGGACTGCCAGGTGCAATCCCTAACATCTCCTTTGACGCACCGGAAATATCATCGCGCAAGTGCATGCACTCTTCATCAGAGATGCCCGCTCGGCTCATGAGCGGGTTGACAGCGTTATACATGTATTTGCTGAAATTTTCTTCCCGCTCCAACCTAGCAGCTGGGGTGAGCTTAGATGATGGCTCCATGACGGAGGTAATTTCCATAAGACCAGCTGGTGCCTCTACCACTTCATCGTGCCTAGGATATTCAGGCACTCCCAAGAACCTCCTATACTGTGTCAGAAGGTTGCCATAATATAACCGCCGAATCTGCCGCCCGAATCTGGTACGGGCCATCTCGTTGATCATGATCTCAGCGATATTTATCGGTCGGCCCGTCATGAGGGAGAAGATCAGACACACTTTGGCTCGAGTGTAGTTGCTGTTGCATTCGGCAGGCATCAGTCTAGCCTGCACAAAATTCTGCCATACTTTGGCGGTGTTGTTGAAATCCGCCCTGACCATCGGAATATGAATGTTCCCCTGCTTCCTGTTCCACTTGGCATTGGAATCAATGCCACCCAATGTATGCCGGATTAGCTCACAAGGGGGACTCTTGATGAGGTTTTGAAGTCTCTGAGGATTGGCATTTTCAACACCCAAATAGTTGCACAGCGCTTCCCTTCCCAATGGCACCTCGGTTCCTCGAACATAAGAGATGGAGCGATGGTGGACCCAATTGGCATACAATTCGCGAACTAGACTCAAATTGGCTGGCCCTGGGCAATCAAGAAATTTTTCCATTCGGGAGAGGCGTAGTCTAGCAAGCACATCCGGGAACCGCCTTTCCAATGTAGTGGTGTTGATGCCCATTTCGGAAACGTAGCGCTCAGTTGGCACAAAGTTCCGATACCATATTTCTGCAGCATCATTATCCAAGTCCAATCGCGGGCGAGGCCTACCGGGGATTTGCTGCGATCCCTCATCTACTTGCTTGCCCTTGGATTGTCGCGATGAGCTCTCTCCTTGTTTTCGCTTCTTAGGAGCTTGTGAAGTGGCGGAAGCTTTGCCTAGTGCTTTCCCTTTTGCATCATCACATGCCATATCGTGCTGCAACACGACAAATAGAAAAGTGAGCAAAGTGTAGTACAATTTCATGAAGGGACCCCACACTTAAACTCGAAGTAGAAAAAACAAGGGTTGCAATACAATTTACGGGTACTCAAGACTTCCCCGTGTGTTAGAAATAGTGAACACGGCGACGTGAGTAAGTGACAACGACAACACATGAGAAAAGCTCGGCACTTTAAATGTTAAGACTATAACACACATACATGAAGCTAGCATAGACAAATTTACAACATACATGAGCAAAGACCCACCCCTTAACATGTAAAATTCACCCAAAATACCCCACACTTAGTTAAACGCAGATACTATTGTTTCCGGTTACTCAGACTTCACCGGTGCCTTAAAATTCTTATTCAGGCATTTAAATAAACAGGTGGTGGGCATGAAGAGTGTTCTTCACTTTCAACAATGGTGAAGTATAGTAGCCTCACGATTTTTGATGAAGTAGAGGGAATGTTAGTTTACTACTCCGATAACAACAAGAAACACATAAAATTTCGGCTCAACTACACGACCAAGAAATTCGAGAACGGAAGAAGAAGAAGGTGAGTCTATGGGGGTAGGCACATTAATGTATATACAATAGAAATAAACTACAAAGAAAGTAAAACAGAAGAGAAAGGAGAAAAAAAAGAAATGAGCATACCTGAAGATGAGAGATTAACGAGAAAGGAAATATGAAATTTTCAGTGAAGAAGAAGTAGAAAATCGCAATAGAAAGGGGTGTTGTTTGGGGTCCGTTTGTGTTTGTGGGGTGACAAATGGGTGGGTTTGGGGGGATATAAAGGTTTATTTTGTTAGGGGAAATGGGTTATGGGTCGGGTTTTAGCGGATACGGGTCAAAATTAGAAAAAGAAAATACTTACCTGGACACCCTCCCAGTCGGCGCCAAGCGCCTTGCCCGGCGTGGGGGTCTTGGACCTTACTGCCTGGGGCGCCACAGGAAGCGCTAGGCGCTGGCCTGGGCGCCAAAGGCAGAACGTGTTCCCCTATTTTTTTTGTTTTTTTTTTTTCACTAATATGTTACAATATTACATCCACCATTTTGATACATCAATTATATTCCTCTCTCTAATCTAAAAGAGTAAAACAAAAAGTTAACTAAGAAAACACTATAAAAATTGGGTTGCCTCCCAACAAGCGCCTGATTTAACATCGCGGCACGACTCTGATTTTTCGCCTTATTCATTAGTGAGCACAACCTTGGTTTTATCCCTATCGATCAAACCTCCCCAATAGTGCTTAAGCCTCTGGCCATTTACCAAAAATTTCCTTTCACTATTCAATGCCCGCAATTCGATTGCACCGTATGGAGTGACCCGCACCACTTCGAATGGACCCGACCACCTCGATTTAAGCTTTCCGGGAAATAACCTTAATCTTGAATAGAACAATAGTACTTGCTGGCCCGGTTCAAAATGGCGCGGTTTTATGTGCTTGTCATGCCATCATTTAGTCTTTTCTTTATATAATTTAGCATTCTCGTAGGAGTGTAGTCGGAACTCTTCTAATTCATTCAACTGCATGAGTCGCTTTTCGCCCGCTGCTTCAAAATCCATATTCAGCCTTTTTATCGCCCAGTAAGCTTTATGCTCCAATTCCACCGGTAAGTGACATGCCTTTCCATAGACTAATTTGTAGGGAGATGTGCCAATTGGAGTTTTGTAAGCTGTCCTATAAGCCCAAAGTGCATCATCCAGCTTCGAAGCCCAATCCTTTCTGTTCACGCTTACTGTCTTTTCTAGAATTTGTTTAATCTCCCTATTAGACACCTCTGCTTGGCCGCTTGTCTGGGGATGATATGCTGTGGCAACTTTGTGACGAACCCCATATTTTGCTAGAAGATTATTGAATAACCGATTGCAAAAATGCGTTCCTTCATCGCTGATTAATGCCTGTGGAGTGCCAAATCTTGTGAATATTTTCTTCTTTACGAAAGCAGCGACTACCATGGCGTCATTTGTAGGCAAAGCAATTGCTTCCACCCATTTTGACACATAATCAATGGCGAGCAAAAATTTGCGAATTTGTTAATAGAAAAAGTTGATTTGTTAAAAAATCAGTTTTCTTTACAAATTTGCGGAAACCATCCAAATCAATTTTGGAACAGGAAACGTCATATAGTAAGTCTTCCTTATGAAGAAAGCTTTTCAGAGGGTAATATCTCAACTAAAGCTAGGTCGTGCCAAATGAATTCCGAATATTTGGAATTATGCAAAAAAGAAATTGATTCTCTAATAGAGAAAGGTTTAATAAAACCTTCAAAATCAAAATGGTCTTGTACTGCTTTTTATGTTAATAAACATGCAGAAAAGGAACGTGAAGTTCCTAGACTTGTTATAAACTATAAGCCCCTTAATAAGGCACTAAAATGGATTAGATATCCCATCCCTAATAAAAAGGATTTATTGGATAGATTACATGATGCGATTATTTTCTCAAAGTTTGATTTAAAATCAGGCTATTGGCTGATTCAAATAGCTGAATCAGATAGATATAAAACCGCTTTTAATGTCCCAATGGGTCAATATGAGTGGAATGTTATACCATTTGGTTTGAAGAATGCTCCTTCTGAATTTCAGAAAGTTATGGTGATATCTTTATTTTCCTATACTAATTTTATAATTGTTTATATTTATGATATTTTAGTATTTTCAAAAAATATTGAAAGTGATTTTCGGAACTTAGAAATATTTAGAAAAGTTATTATACAAAATGGTTTGGTTATTTTTAAACCAAAGATGAATCTTTTCCATACTAATATTAGATTTTTAGGTCATAATATTGAAAAGGGAAAATAATTCCTATTCATCGTGGCATTGAATTTGCTTCTAAATTCCTTGATATTATTATTGACAAAACTCAATTGCAGAGATTCTTGGGCAGTCTTAATTATATTTCTTCCATTATAAAAGATCTAGCTAATGATACTGTTGTTCTTTATGATAGACTTAAGAAGAATCCTAAACCTTGGACTAATAGTCATACAGAGGTTGTTCGTATTATAAAACAAAAGGTTAATAACCTTCCATGTTGAACACTTGCTAATCCTAATTGGAATAAAGTGGTTGAAACTGACGCTTCTGATATAAGTTATGGTGGAATATTGAAACGGATATGTCCTAGTAATAAACAGGAATATCTTGTCCAATTTTATTTTGGGAAATGGAATAATAATATCATTAGAAAGTAAACAACTGTTAAAAACAATAGGGAGGAAGAATATGATATGCCTCAACAATTAGACCTTCTTAATAAATAGATAATTCCTAAAATTCAACCTAAGATTATATACCAGTTAGGTACTTTTGAAAAATTAGGTTTAAAACAAGTAGTTAAAATTACTGAAGAGACTATCACAGTAGATAATGATCATGCTACTTTTAGATTATTATTTGAAAATGATTTAGCCCCTTATAGAGAATCTCATAGATTTTTGCGTATTGGTTTAATACAACTTTCTTTCAAGCCACTTACATTAAGAGGCTTACCTGAAAGCTTTATAGCAGCTCTCAGAGATGGTAGAAATCAAAACTGGAAAAAATCCCTAATAAGGACAGTACAGACCAGTTTGGCTTATGGCCCTGTATATTCTAACGCTTATCCTAATTGCAAATTTCGTTGAGTGATGAAAATTCTTTGAATGCTTTGATATTGAGTATCAAACTTCATCGACACGATTATATGTCAGGAACATAAGTAATATGTATATATTATAGGATTTATTATGCCTTTATATACTTAGAATCCTATGTGCAAAATCATGAATTTCAAAAATAAAACTATTTTGATAGAAACTAATTTCGGTAAATCTATGTGACGACCCGGACAGTCGTCTCATGAATTACCGCTCCTTTTCCCCCATTTCTGCTTCATCATGCTTCATTATCCGTGTTTTATGTGATCGAGTTGAGTAGTTTGCGTTCGGAGTGGATTTGGTAAGAAATGAGACACTTAGTCTCTTTTAAGAAGGTTTAAGTTGGAAAAACCAACCGGATGTTGACTTATGAATTAGAGGGCTTGGATGTAAGTTCTGATGGTTCGGTTAGCTTTGGAAGGTGATTTATGACTTAGGAGTGTGATCGGAATTGGTTTTGGAGGTCCGGTGTAGAATTAGGCTTGAATTAGTGGAGTTAGTATTTTGGCGATTTTCGGTTGTTAGGCGAGATTTTGATCCGAGGGTCGGAAAGGAATTCCGAGAGTTGCTATAGCTTCGTGTGGTGATTTCGAACTTAGGCGTATGTCCGGATTTGAAATTGGAAGTCCGTAGGACAATTCAACGCATTTTGGCGAATGTTGGAAAATGGAAGATTTTTGAAAAGTTCGACCGAGGAGTTGACTTTTTGATATCAGGGTCAAAATCCAGTTCTAAAAATATTCGTAGGTCCGTTATGTCATTTATGAATTGTGTGCAAAATTTGAGGTCAATCGGACTTGATTTGATAGGTTTCGGCATCGAATGTAGAAGTTGGAATTTATTAGTTTCATTAGGCTTGAATTGAGGTATCATTGGTGTTTTTTGCATTGTTGGATGTGATTTGAGGCCTCGACTAAGTCCATAATATGTTTTAGGACTTGTTGGTATATCTGGACCGGGTCCCGAATGGCTCGGGTGAGTTTTGGGTAGTTAAACAGACTATTTCATCTTTGGAAAAAAAAATTGCAGAAAAGTTGCAGAAAAACTGGTGCGAGTAGTCCAGTTTGGATGCTCATATTTGTAATCTATAAGGAATCAAAAAAATTGAAAAACAGGAAAGTTGTAGCCCTTTGAATCTAGTTTCCTGAAAGATAAACCATTTCTCATTTGGACATTTGTATCAAAAGTTACGATCGATTAACCGAAGCTCGGTACTGCTGTTGTTTTCCAGGCAGTGAGCATGGCAGAAATTTCTGCTGCACAGGACTGACTTTAGAAGCTTATATCTCACAATATATAAGGAATTATGAGATGATCAAAACACAAAAGTTGTAGCCCTTTGAATTTAGTTTCCATAGAGATAAACCATTGATCATTTGGACATTTTTACAGAAAGTCATGATTGATCAAAGTTGGCTGGTGGAGCAATTTCGACAGAATTTTCTGATGCACTTTAGAAGCTCATATCTTCGAATATATAAAAAGTTATATAGTGTAAAACCTATTAAATGAAATATCTTCGAGTCTAGTTTCTAAATCTTCAAACCGTTGATCATTTGGATATTTTCACAAGGAGTTATGACCATTTTAACAGAAGGTGTACAGCAAGGGAAAATGGTAAGAGGATGTACAACCTGCACAGCACAGATACAACTCGATGAAGCCTAGGTAGAATGTTTTTAAGCCTTATTTTGTTCGCGATTTTAGGTATATTTTCACCCATAGTTGCTCATTTTTGGAGGTTCTTGAAGGAAATTAACGAGGGATTCAAGGAGAATCGATTGGAGGTAAGAATTTCGGGCCTAGAACTCGTTTATATTGTGAAATCCACCTAGAAAATCATTGAAGTCTTGCTAAAAATGAAAGAAATAGCGCTTGTGATTTTGAAATTTTAATTGGGAATTTGGAGGACTATTTGGGGTCGGATTTGAGAACTTTTGATATGTACGAACTCGTTGGGAGATAAGGAACCCGTTGATGTAAAAATTTCTGAGTTTCGAGAAGTGGGCCCGGGGTTCCGGTTTTGCTAATTTTGGAATTTTTGGTATTTTTCGATTGTTTTCGGTTGGCCTCTATCCCCTCAGCATATCGTGACGTATTCGTTCTGATTTTGGATAAATTCAACGCGCGTGAAGGCTAACTCGAGGGGCAAAGGCGTCGTGGGCTAGGGATTTAGCCGGTTCGAGATGAAAAGTGATTGTAAATGATGTTATGAGGGTTTGAAACCCCGGATTGTACATCGTAGTGCAATATTGAGGTGACACACGCGCTCGATGATGAGCGTGGGGTCGTTTACTACTGGGGATTGTGACTTGGTCCGTCCCGATTGATGATTTTTACCGCGTATTTGACGAAAACTTATTTGTTATCATCATGATTTGGGATGATTGCCATATTTGGGCTTCGTGCCAATTATTTGATACCTTCGGGGATTTTTATCACTGTTTCCTCACTACTTTGAGTTATTACTTGAACTCAATCATGCTGTTTTCAATTGTTTTACAACTCAGCCACTTTTACTCAGTTTTGAGACCTAAAGCTAAGAACTACTATTTTACTATGCCCGAGGGGCTTGTGATGATTTTCTGACTGAGTTCGGCCGAGGGCCAGATGTGAGGATATACTGAGTGATATGAGGCCGAGGGCCCGAGATACTTTATATACGCCACGAGGTGGCTTGACTGATATGAGGCCGAGGGCCTAGATTTGATGCCACGAGGTGGCTTGATATTGCGCTTGGGCCGTAAGGGCCCCTCCCGGAGTCTGTACACCCCCAGTGACTGCGGGTACCCATTGTGATGTGAGATATTACCCGAGGGGCTGATACTGTTCCATGTGATAGCCCGAGGGGCTGGTATTGTTCTGAGATTGAGCCCGAGGGGCTGGTACTGTTCTTCGATATTGCCCGAGGGGCGGAAATGTTGATAAGGAGATTTTACTTGATTACTCACTGATTTACTATTTTCAAATGATGTTTTATTGCTTCCTTATAGAATGCCTTGTGCTTTATGTGTTTTTTTACTTGCAGTCGTTATTTATATTTATTACTCACTAGGTCGGAGTACTCACATTACTCGCTGCACCATGTGTGCAGATTCAGGCGTTGTTGGTTTCACTAAGGAGTGCCGACTCCTCCTGTCCAGGCAGTGATTCAGAGACTACGAGGTAGCAGTTGGCTTCCGCAGCCCCGTATCTCCCTTATCTTATCGTTTCCATGTTTTTCAAACAGTTGTGCTAGATATTGTATTTAGTAGACTTGTATCGGGATCCATAGTTGCTCATGACTTGTGACACCCCGGTTTGGGCTGTGTCGGGATGGTTTCTATTATGGTTAGCTATATTTCCGGGACCGATTGCTATTAAATCATACTTATATTGTTTTCATGTTAATTAACTGCTTAAAATGAGATTTTTGTTAAATTGGCTGGCCTTGTCTTCCTGAGAGGCACCATCACGACCGGGTTCGGGGTTAGGGTCGTGACAATCTAAAGTTATTACCAGAAGACCTATTAAGTGGGATGAAATAGATTTTCCCAAAAAATGGGTCATTAAGGAAGCAATAGCTCCTCGAAATAATATGAACAGTGAAATCACAAAAGTTGAACAAGCTTCTGATGGAACTGTTAAGATCAGGTTCAATGAACCAGATCAAATTGATAATATCAGTTATTCATCTAGATTAACTAGATCCAACTCCTCATACATCTCTCCTATTGATTATAAGATAGATTTTCCTTCAAGAGCATCTACATCACAGATTAGAGAAATGATAATAATGATGTTATAAAAATTAGCACAGATAATATTGCTAGTGCTATACCAGAACCAACTGAATCCGGAATGGATTTTTCAAACGGTTTACATGGATAGAGACCAAATAGATTTTAGCCCGGGATCACCGGCAAGAAAATTAATTTCTGCAGAATTTAAAAAACCCAGATGGAAACTTTTTAGAAACTGGTTTTTTGATAACTTCAATGAAAAACAAATAAAGTTTTTCCAAGATGATTTTTATAATGACATTAGTAGATATAACAAGATTATAGCTTTTGTGCCATGGTTTGTGTCTAAATTTGTTAGTGGTTATATTTACATGCTAGAAAGAGATTATAAGCTCAGTAGTGAGGAAGTTACTAAATCTGTTTTCCCACCCCAAACATCTTTCCAAATGGGAGAAAAAGTAAGGTCATATATTATACTACCTTTTCTAAATTATTAGATGATAATACTGGTACTATTACTGTTAGAAATTTAACTACGATGTTGAGTCAGAATAATTATACAAACATCTATGTTAGTATACTGGGTGAACAGGTAGCTTCTACCAGTGATAGATTGGACAAGCGTATAGCATAAGTCCAAAAAATTAGCAATAAGGATACTATAAAAGGTAAGTAGCAAATGGCGATTGCCAGTATCCAACCCCCTCTAGAAGTCAAAGACTTTAAATTGAAAAGTCTTGATGACTTGGAAAAACTACTTAATAAGAAATTTGAAGGAATTAGAATTTGTCACGACCCTAACCCCGAACCTGGTCGTGATGGTGCCTGTCGTGAAGACAAGGCCAACAAATTTAAAAAAATCTCATTTTAAGCAGTTAATTAAATGAAAAAATATATGCATTATTTAATAGCAATCATTCGCTGAAATATAGCTAACCATAATAGAAACCATCCCGACACAGCCCAAACCGGGGTGCCATAAGTCATGAGCAACTATGGATCCTGATACAAGTCTACTAAATACAATATCTAGCACAACTGTTTGAAAAACATGGAAACGATAAGATAAGGAAAATACGGGGCTGCAGATGCCAATAGCTACCTCGTAGTCTCTGAATCACCGACTGGACAGGAGGAGTCGGCACTCCTGAGCGAAACCAACAACGCCTGAATCTGCACACATGGTGTAGGGAGTAATATGTGTACTCCGACCCAGTGAGTAATAAATATAAATAACGACTGAAAGTAAGAAAGCACGTAAAGCACAAGGCATTCTATAAGGAAGCAATAAAACATCATTTGAAAACAGTAAATCAGTGAGAAATCAAGTAAAATCTCTTTATCAACAATTTCGCCCCTCAGGCAATATCGCAGAACAGTACCAGCCCCTCGGGCTCAAATCTCAGAACAATACCAGCCCCTTGGGCTAGCACATGGAACAGTATCAGCCCCTCGGGTAATATCTCACATCACAATGGGTACCCGCGATCACTAGGGGTGTACAGACTCCGGGAGGGGCCCCTTATGGCCCAAGCGCAATATCAAGCCACCTCGTGGCATCAAATCTTGGCCCTCAACCTCATACCAGTCAAGCCACCTTGTGGCGTACATAAAGTATCTCAGGCCCTCGGCCTCATATCAGTCACAAGCCACATCGTGGCATATAAAGTATCTCAGGCCCTCGGTGTCATATCACTCAGTATATCCTCACAATTGGCCCTCGGCCGCACTGAGTCAGAAAATCATAACAAGCCCCTTGGGCATAGTAAAATAGTAGTTCTCAGCCCAAAAACATCATTAAAATATTATTTAAGTCTCAAAATCGAGTAATAGTGGCTGAGTTGTAAAACAGTGAAAAACAGCATGACTGAGTTCAAGTAATAAGTCAAAATAGTGAGGAAACAGTGATCAAAAATCCCGGAAGGGTTCAAATAATTGGCACGAAGCCCAAATATGGCAATCATCCCAAATCATGATGATAACAAATAAGTTTCAGTCAAATACGCGGTAAGATCATCAATCGGGAAAGACCAAGTCACAATCCCCAGTAGTAAATGACCCCATGCTCATCATCGAGCATGTGTCTCACCTCAATATAGCACTACGATGTACAATCCAGGGTTTCAAACCCTCAGAACATCATTTACAATCACTACTCACCTCAAACCGGCTAAATCCCTAGCCCGCGACGCCCTTGCCCCTCAAATTGGCCTCCACGTGCGTCGAATCTATCCAAAATTAGAACGAATACGTCACAATATGCTGAGGGGACAAAGCCCAATTGAAAAATGCCAACAATTCCGAAATTAGCAAAACCCGAGCTCCGGGCCCACTTCTCAAAACTCAGAAATTTTCAAATCAATGGGTTCCTTATCTCCCAACGAGTTCGTACATATCAAAAGTTCTCAAATCCAACCCCAAATGGTCCTCCAAATACCAAATTAAAATTTCAAAATACCAAGCCCTATTTCTTCCATTTTTAGCAAGACTTCAATGATTTACTAGGTGGATTTCACAATATAAACGAGTTTTAGGTCCAAAATTCTTACCTCCAATCGATTCTCCTTTGATTCCTCGTTAATTTCCTTCAAGAACTGCCAAAAATGAGCAACTATGGGTGAAAATATACCCAAAATCACGGACAAGAAGGCTTAAAAACATTCTGCCTAGGCTTCATCGAGTTGTACCTGCGCTGTGTAGGTTGTACATCCTCTTACCATTTTCCCTTGCTGTACACCTTCTGTTAAAACACTCATAACTCCTTGTGCAAATATCCAAATGATTAACGGTTTAAGGATTTAGAAACTAAACTCGAAGATCTTTCATTTGATAGGCTGTACACTATATAACTCTTTATATATTCCGAGATATGAGCTTATAAAGTGCATCAGAAAATTCTGTCAAAATTGCTCTACCAGCCAAATCCGATCAATCATAACTTTCTGTACTAATGTCCAAATGATAAATGGTTTATCTTTATGGAAACTAGATTCAAAGGACTACAACTTTCATGTTTTTAACATCTCATAATTCTTTATATATAGCAAGATATAAGCTTCCAAAATCGGTCCTATGCAGCAGAAAATTCTACTATGCACACTGCCTGGAAAACAGCAGCAGTACCAGGCTTCGGTTAATCTATCGTAACTTTTGATACAAATGTCCAAATGATAAATGGTTTATATTTCTGGAAACTAGATTCAAAGTTCTACAACTTTCAATTTTGGACCATCTCTAAATTTTTTACAGATTACGAGACATAAGTTTCCAAAGTCAGTCCTGTACAGTAGAAATTTCTGCTATGCACACTACCTGGAAAACAATAGCACTACCAGGCTTCGGTTAATCTATTGTAACTTTCCATATGTATGTCCAAATGATGAATGATTTATATTTCCTGAAACCCTACACAAAGGGCTACAACTTCCATGTTTTGAATATTTCCAAATTCCTTATAAGTTGCGAGATATAAGCTCCCAAAATAAGCTACGTGCAGCAGAATTTCTGCAATGCACCAGCAGTAAACAAATGGATAGAAATGGTTCGAAACTACTCTGAAACGTACCCGAGTCATTCGGAACCCCGTCCGGATATACCAAAAAGTCCTAAAACATATTACGGACTTAGTTGAAGCCTCAAATCACATCCAACAACGCTAAAAACACGAATAATACCCCCAATTCAAGCCTAATGAAACTAATAAATTCCAATTTCTACATTCGATCCTGAAACCTATCAAATCGAGTCCGATTGACCTCAAATTTTGCACACACGTCATAAATGACATAATCGACCTATGAAGATTTTCAGAATTGGATTCCGACCCCGATATCTAAAATTCAACTTTTCGGTCAAACTTTCCAAAAATCTTCCTTTTTCCAACATTCGCCAAAATGCGTTGAATTTCCTACGGACTTCCAATTTCAAATCCGGACATACGCCTAAGTCCGAAATCACCATACGAAGCTATAGCAACTCTCGGAATTCCATTCCGACCCTCCGATCAAAATCTCGCCTAACAACCGAAAATCACCAAAATACTAACTCCACAAATTGAAGCCCAATTCTACACCGGACCTCCAAAACCAATTCCGATCATACTTCTAAGTCATAAATCACCTCCCAAAGCTAACCGAATCATCGGGACTCACATCCAAGCCCTCTAACCCATAAGTCAACATCCGGTTGACTTTCCAACTTAAACCTTCTTAAAAGAGACTAGGTGTCTCATTTCTTACCAAATCCACTCCGAACGCAAACTACTCAACTCGATCACATAAAACACGGATAACGAAGCATAATGAAGAAGAAATGGGGGGAAACGGAGCGGTAACTTATGAGACGACTGGCCGGGTCGTCACATCCTCTCACTGCACTTTCGTTGAAGCTATATCCTTGGACCTCAACTTCCGAACCTGACAACCCAAAATAGCCACTGGCTCCACATCATAGGTCAAATCATCATCCAACTGAACCGTGCTGAAGTCCAAAACATGAGACGGATCCCCAATATACTTCCGGCGAATAGAAACATAAAATACCTGGTGCACACTCGACAAGCTGGCTGGCAAAGCAAGCTCAAAAGCCACCTCCCCAATCCTCGGAAGCACCTCAAATGGCCCAATGAATCGAGGACTCAATTTCCTTTTCTTCCCGAATCTCATAACACCCTTCATGGGCGGAACCTCCAGCAAGACCTTCTCACCAACCATGTAGGACACATCTCGAACATTCCTATCAGCATAACTCTTTTGCCTCGACTGCGCTGTACGAAGCCTCTCCTGAATCACTTTCACCTTCTCTAGAGCATCCTGAACCAAATCAGTCCCCAATAGCCTAGCCTCGCAGGGCTCGGACCAACCAACTGGAGATCTACACCGCCTCCCATACAAAGCCTCATACGGAGCCATCTGAATACTCGACTGGTAGCTGTTGTTATAAGCAAACTCTGGAAGCGATAGAAACTCATCCCATGAACCTCCGAAATCAATAACACATGCACCTAACATGTACTCCAATATCTGAATAGTACGCTCGGACTGCCCATCCGTCTGAGGATGAAATGTTATGCTCAACTCCACCTAAGTACCCAACTCTCTCTGCACGGCTCACCAAAATTGCAAAGTAAACTGAGTACCTCTATCTGAAATGATAAAAACTGCGACACCATGCAGCCGAACAATCTCCCGGATATAAATCCCTGCCAACCGCTCTGAAGAATAGGTAGTACACACAGGAATGAAGTGCGCGGACTTGGTCAGCTGATCCACAATCACCCAAATAGCATCGAACTTCTCCAAAGCCTGTGGACACCCAACAACAAAGTCCATAGTGATCCGCTCCCACTTCCACTCGGGAATAGCCATCTGCTGAAGCAAGCCACCCGGTCTCTGATGCTCATATTTTACCTGCTAACAGTTGAGACACCGAGCTACAAATCCCACAATATCTTTCTTCATTCTTCTCCACCAATAGTGCTGTCTCAAGTCCTAATACATCTTCGCAGCACCCGGATGAATGGAATATCGCGAGCTATGGGCCTCCTCCAGAATTAAATCCCAAAGCCCATCCACATTGGGCACACAAATCCGGCAATGCATCCTCAACACTCCATCATCGCCGATGGTCACATCTCTGGCATCATTATGCTGAACTCTGTCCCTAAGGACAAGCAAATGCGGATTGTCATACTGGCGCCCTCTGATGCGATCATATAAGGAAGACCAAGAAACCACACAAGCCAACACCCGACTAGGTTACGAAATATCTAATCTCACAAACCGATTGGCCAAGGCCTGAACATCAACTGCAAGGGGTCTCTCCCCAACTGGAATATATGCCAAACTCCCCATGCTCACTGCCTTTCGGCTAAAAGCATCAGCCACCACATTGGCCTTTCCCAGATGGTACAATATAGTGATATCATAATCCTTGAGCAACTCCAACCATCTCCGCTGCCTCAAATTAAGATCCTTTTGCTTGAACAAATGCTGAAGGCTGCGATGATCAGTAAACACCTCACAAGATACGCCATACAATTAATGCCTCCAAATCTTCAATACATGAACTATGGCAGCCAGCTCCAAATCAAGAACGGGGTAGTTCTTCTCATGGGGCTTCAACTGACGAGAAGCATAAGCAATAACTCTACCCTCCTGCATCAATACACAACCAATCACAACTCTCGAAGCATCACAATACACGGTATATGAACCTAAAGCTGATGGCAAAACCAATACTGGAGCTGTGGTCAAGGCTGTCTTGAGCTTCTGAAAGCTCTCCTCACACTCATCTGACCATACAAATGGAGCACCCTTCTGAGTCAATTTGGTCAAGGGCGACACAATGGATGAGAATCCCTGAACAAACCGGCAATAATAGCCTGCCAACCCAAGAAAGCTACGAATCTCTGTGGCTGAGGATGGTAGGCCAACTCTGAACCGCCTCTATCTTCTTTGGATCAACCTGAATACCCTCGCTAGACACTGCGTGCCCCAAGAAAGCCACTGAATCGAGCCAAAACTCAAACTTAGAGAATTTTGCATAAAGCTTCTCCTCTCTCAACCTCTGCAATACAACTCGCAAATGCTCCGCGTGCTCCTCCTGACTACGCGAGTACACCAGAATATCATCAATGAATACAATAACGAACGAATCTAGATAAGGCCAAAATATACAGTTCATCAAATGCATGAATGCTGCTGAGGCATTGGTTAGCCCGAAAGACATAACAAGAAACTCATAGTGACCATATCTAGTCCTGAAAGCAGTCTTAAGAATATTTGAATCCCTGATCTTCAACTGGTGATAACCTGAAAGGAGAACAATCTTCGAGAACACTCGCGCTCCTTGAAGCTGGTCAAATAAATCTTCAATGCGAGGCAAAGGATACTTGTTCTTAATTGTTACCTTGTTCAATTGCCTATAATCGATGCACATTCTCATGGTGCCGTCCTTCTTCTTCAACAACAGAACTGGCGCACCCCAAGGTGACACACTATGCCAAATGAACCCCTTATCTAGGAGTTCCTGAAGCTGCTCCTTCAATTATTTTAACTCTTTTGGTGCCATACGATACTGTGGAATAGAAATGGGCTGAGTTTTCGGCACCAAGTCAATACCAAAATCAATATCCCCGTCCGGTGGCATGCCCGGCAGGTTTGCAGGAAATACATCGGGAAAATCCCTCACAACTGGAACAGAATCAATGCTAGGAGTCTCAGCTCCAACATCCCTCACAAATGCTAGATATGAAAGGTAATCCTTTCCAACCACAGGCTGGGCCTTCAATAACGATATCACTCTACTAGGAACATAATCAGTCACACCACGCCACTCGATCCGCGGTACACCCGGCATAGCCAAAGTGACTGTCATAGCATGACAGTCTAGAATAGCACGACACGGAGATAACCAATCCATCCCCAAAATGACATCAAAATCCACCATGCTCAATAGCAATAGGTCCACTCGTGTCTTCAGACCCCCAATAGTCACCACACATGACCGGTACACACGGTCTATAATAACAGTATCGTCCATCGGGGTAGACACATGAACAGGTAAAGCAAGGAACTCCCGGGGCGTACCCAAATAACGAGCAAAATATGAGGACACATAAGAATAGGTGGAACTAGGATCAAATAATACAGAGGCATCATTGTGGCAGACTGAAACAATACCTGTACTGACAGCATCTGATGCAATGGCATCTGTCCTGCCTGGAATAGCATAGAAACGAGCCTGGCCACCGCCTTATCGACCTCCACCTCTGGGGCGACCCCTAGCTGCCTGACCTCCACCCCTAGCTAGATGGGCGGGTGGTAAATTAACTGGAGCAGAAGTCGAGGGATGCCCCCCTCTAAAGTCCCTACACTACCTACTCAAGTGTACGAGTAGCGGGGGTCTAATTGCCTCCCCCGGCCTGTGAAGTAGCTGGTGTTGTGGTGGCTGAAACTGCCTGAGACAGGCCAGTGCAAATGGATAAGATCTAAGCCAAGGCCTCCTGAAGACCCGGAATCACGATGGGCACAACTGGTGCTTGAACTGGTGCTGCTGGAGCCTGATCCTGAGCTGGGACAGCTGGTGGATCAACAGGTGCTGCCCTCGCTGCTCTACCTCTGTCACGACCACGACCGCGTCCACAGCCTCTGGTGGCCTCAGTGGGTGGCACTGGTGGTCGTACACCTCGTCCGGTAGCTCGCGTCCTCACTATCTGTGAGAGAAAAGGATAACAAAAGTTTAGTGCTCGGATCAACAAGCTCGCACGACAAGAATTTGAAGAATATGAAGTTTTTATTAAAAGGTTCTGCAACCTCTCGAGGATAAATACAGACGTCTCCGTACGGATCCACGAGACTCTACTAAACCCGCTCATGAACTGCGAGACTTATGTAACCTAGGCTCTGATACCAACTTGCCACGACCCTAACCCTGAACCCGGTGGTGATGTTGCCTCTCAAGAAGACAAGGCCAGCCAATTTAACAAAAATCTCATTCTAAGTAGTTAATTAACATGAAAACAATATAAGCATGATTTAATAGAAATCGGTCGCGGAAATATAGCTAACCATAATAGAAACCATCCCGACACAGCCCAAACCGGGGTGTCACAAGTCATGAGCAACTATGGATCCTGATACAAGTCCACTAAATATAATATCTGGCACAACTATTTGAAATATATGGAAACGATAAGATAAGGGAGATATGGGGCTGCGGACGCCAACAACTACCTCGTAGTCTCTGAATCACTGCCTGGACGGGAGGAGTCGGCACTCCGGAGCGGAACCAACAACGCCTGAATCTGCACACATGGTGCAGCGAGTAATGTGAGTACTCCGACCCAGTGAATAATAAATATAAATAACGACTGAAAGTAAGAAAGAACGTAACGCACAAGGCATTCTATGAGGAAGAAATAAAACATCATTTGAAAACAGTAAATCATTGAGAAATCAAGTAAAATCTCCTTATCAATAATTCCGCCCCTCGGGAAATTTCGAAGAACAGTACCAGCCCCTCGGGCTCAATCTCAGAACAATACCAGCCCCTCGGGCTATCACATGGAACAGTATCAGCCCCTCGGGCTATATCTCACATCACAATGGGTACCCGCGCTCACTAGGGGTGTACAGACTCCGGGAGGGGCCCCATATGGCCCAAGCGCAAAATCAAGCCACCTCGTGGCATCAAATCTAGGCCCTCGGCCTTATATCAGTCAAGCCACCTCGTGGCGTATATAAAGTATCTCAGGCCCTCGGCCTCATATCAGTCACAAGCCACCTCGTGGCATATAAAGTATCTCAGGCCATCGGCGTCATATCACTCAGTATATCCTCACATCTGGCCCTCGGCCGCACTCAGTTAGAAAATCATCACAAGCCCCTCGGGCATAGTAAAATAGTAGATCTTAGCCCAAAAAAATCATTAAAATATTATTTAAGTCTTAAAACTGAGTAAAATTGGCTGAGTTGTAAAACAGTGGAAAACAGCTTGACTGAGTTCAACTAATAAGTCAAAATAGTGAGGAAACAGTGAAAAAAAATCCTGAAGGGTTCAAATAATTGGAACGAAGCCCAAATATGGAAATCATCCCAAATCATGATGATAACAAATAAGTTTCAGTCAAATACGCGGTAAAAATCATCAATCGGGACGGACCAAGTCACAATCCCCAGTAGTAAACGACCCCATACTCATCATCGAGCGCGTGTCTCACCTCAATATAGCACTACGATGTACAATCCGGGGTTTCAAACCCTCACAACATCATTTACAATTACTACTCACCTCGAACCGGTTAAATCCCTAGCCCGCGACGCCCTTGCCCCTTGAATTGGCCTCCATGCGCGTCGAATCTATCCAAAATCAGAACGAATACGTCACAATATGCTGAGGGGACAAAGCCCAATTGAAAAATACCAACAATTCCGAAATTAGCAAAACCCGAGCCCCGGGCCCACTTCTCCAAACTCAGAAATTTTCACATCAACGGGTTCCTTTTCTCCCAACGAGTTCGTACATATCAAAAGTTCGCAAATCCGACCCCAAATGGTCCTCCAAATACCCAATTAAAATTTCAAAATACCAAGCCCTATTTCTTCCATTTTTAGGAAGACTTCAAGGATTTTCTAAGTGGATTTCACAATATAAACGAGTTTTAGGTCCGAAATTTTTACCTCCAATCGATTCTCCTTGAATCCCTCATTAATTTCCTTCAAGAACCTCCAAAATTGAGCAACTATGGGTGAAAATATACCCAAAATCACGGACAAGAAGGCTTAAAAACATTCTGCCCAGGCTTCATCGAGATGTACCTGCGTTGTGCAGGTTGTACATCCTCTTACCATTTTCCCTTGCCGTACACCTTCTGTTAAAATACTCATAACTCTTTGTGTAAATATCCAAATGATAAACAGTGTGAAGATTTAGAAACTAGACTCGAAGATTTTTCATTTGATAGGTTGTACAGAATATAACTCTTTATATATTCCGAGATATGAGCTTCTAAAGTGCATCAGAAAATTCTGTCGAAATTGCTCTACCAACCAAATTTGATAAATCATAACTTTCTATATAAATATCCAAATGATAAATGGTTTATCTTTATGGAAACTAGATTCAAAAAAATACAACTTTCATGTTTTGATCATCTCATAATTCTTTATATATAGCGAGATATAAGCTTCCAAAGTCGGTCCTGTGCAGCAGAAAATTCTGCTATGCACACTGCCTGGAAAATAACAGCAGTACCAAGCTTCGGTTAATCTATCGTAACTTTTGATACAAATGTCCAAATGATAAATGGTTTATATTTCTGGAAACTAGATTCAAAGTAACTTTCATTTTTGGACCATCTCCAAATTCCTTACAGATTACGTGATATAAGTTTCCAAAGTCGGTCATGTGCAGCAGAAATTTCTGCTATGCACACTGTCTGGAAAACAACAGCAGTACCAGGCTTCAGTTAATCCATTGTAACTTTCTGTATATATGTCCAAATGATGAATGGTTTACATTTCCTGAAACTCGACGCAAAGGGCTACCACTTCCATGTTTTGAAAAATTCCAAATTCCTTATAGGTTGCGAGATATAAGCTCCCAAAATAAGCTTCGTGCAGTGAATTTCTGCGATGCACCAGCAGTAAACAAATGGATAGAAATGGTCCGAAACTACTCCGAAACGCACCCGAGTCATTCGGGACCCCGTCCGGATATTCCAACAAGTCCTAAAATGTATTACGGACTTAGTCGAGGCCTCAAATCACTTCCAACATTGCTAAAAACACGAATGATACCCAATTCAAGCCTAATGAAACCAATAAATTCCAACTTCTACATTCGATGCCGAAACCTATCAAATCGAGTCCGATTGACCTCAAATTTTGCACACAGGTCATAAATGACATAACGGACCTATGAAGATTTTCAGAACTGGATTCCGGCCCCCGATATCAAAAATTCAACTCCTCGGTCAAACATTCCAAAAATCTTCCAATTTCAAACATTCGCCAAAATGCATTATATTGTCCTATGGACTTCCAATTTCAAATCCGGACATACGCCTAAGTCCGCAATCACCATACAAGCTATAGTAACTCTCGGAATTCCATTCCGACCCTCGGATCAGAATCTTGCCTAACAACCGGAAATCGCCAAAATACTAACTCTACCAATTCAAGCCCAATTCTACACCGGACCTCCAAAACCAATTCCAATCATACTCCTAAGTCATAAATCACCTCCCGAAGCTAACTGAATCATCGGAACTCACATCCGAGCCGTCTAGCTGATAAGTCAACATCCGGTTGACTTTTCCAACTTAAACCTTCTTAAAAGAGACTAGGTTTCTCATTTCTTACCAAATCCACTCCGAACGCAAACTACTCAACTCAATCACATAAAACACGGATAACGAAGCATAATGAAGAAGAAATGGTGAGAAACAGAGCGGTAACTCATGAGACGACTAGCCGAGTCGTCACAGAATTTGTCCTTTAAATTTAGAAAATTTATCTAACAAAGAAAGAATGGAAAAAATTTCTGATGAGATTAATAAAATCTCGGAGAAGTTTGCTAGAAAGCCAGTACAAAGGATGTACTATTATCATAGACCGACCCTCAAGATGTTTTACTAGAAGAAACTAAGCCCAATTACTTCTCACAAAGTTATAGTGGTAAGGAAATCTATGAATGGAACATAGATGGCTTCACATATAGACAGATTTATATTCAGGTACATAGAATGCTTATGTATAGTACTATTTGTAAGGTAAATAATAATTCTGAGAAAGCTATTTACTGATACGATTATAGCTGGGTTTACTGGCCAACTGAAAGGCTGGTGGGATAATTATTTGACTAATGGTCAAAGAGCAGATATCTTAGGAGCTGTTAAGGTAGAAAATGGTCATAATGTTCAGAACATAGTCTATTCTTTAGTCTAAATATTATAGAACATTTTTCAGGAAGATGGTCAGATAATAGTGAGACCATTAGGACTATGCTTCAAAATTTTAGGTGTCATACACTTACAGAGTTTAGATGGTATAAGGATGTATTCTATCCAGAGTTATGGAATTACGCAAGTAATAGTACTCACTGGAAGTCTAAGTTTATAGATGGGCTTCCCACTTTATTTGCTGAAAGAATTAGAAAGACCCTTAGAGGTACTGCTATGAGTATAGATTATAATAGTTATACTTATGGTAAGTTAATTAGTGCATGCACCCAGGTGTGACGACCCGGCCAGTCGTCTCATGAGTTACCCCTCTGTTTCCTCTATTTCTGCGTTATTATGCTTCGTTATCCGTGTTTTATGTGATTGAGTTGAGTAGTTTGCATTCGCAGTGGATTTGGTAAGAAATGAGACTCTTAGTCTCTTTTAAGAAGGTTTAAGTTGGAAAAGTCAACCGGACGTTGACTTATTAGTTAGAGGGCTCGGATGTGAGTTTCGATGGTTCGATTAGCTTCGGAAGGTGATTTATGACTTAGAAGTATGATCGGAATTGGTTTACGAGGTCCAGTGTAGAATTAGACTTGAATTGGTGGAGTTAGTATTTTGGTGATTTTCGGTTGTTAGGCGAGATATTTATCCGAGGGTCGAAATGGAATTCCGAGAGTTGCTATAGCTTCGTTGGTGATTTCGAACTTAGGCGTATGTCCGGATTTGAAATTGGAAGTTCGTAGGACAATTCAACGCATTTTGGCGAATGTTGGAAAATGGAAGATTTTTGGGAAGTTTGACCGAGGAGTTGAATTTTTGATATCGGGGTCGTAATCCAGTTCTGATAATCTTCATAGGTCCGTTATATCATTTATGACTTGTATGCAAAATTTGAGGTCAATCGTACTCGATTTGATAGGTTTCGGCATCGAATGTAGAAGTTGGATTTTATTAGTTTCATTAGGCTTGAATTGGGATATCATTCGTGTTTTTTGCGTTGTTGGATGTGATTTGAGGCCTCGACTAAGTCCGTAATATGCTTTAGGACTTGTTGGTATATTCGGACGGGGTCCCGAATGACTCGGGTGCGTTTCGGATTAGTTTTGGACCATTTCTATCCATTTGTTTACAGCTGGTGCATCGCAGAAATTTTGCTGCAAGAGATTATTTTGGGAGTTTATATCTTGCAATCTTTAAGGAATTTTGAAATTATCAAAACATGGAAGTTGTAACCCTTTGCGTCTAGTTTCATGAAATTGTTGCTCCCTAACGCACACGTAAGTATACGTGGTCGACAAGTAATATAGGATTTTGAGTCCAGATATCGTACCCACAGGGGCTTATACCAACTACTTACTAACATACTAATATTGTTAATCAATCAAGCAAAATTCAAGTTCAATAGTTTGATTATGCTAAACTATAACTCTAAGTTATAACTATATTATCGAATAACTAATTAATTGTTGTTTAATCAATAGAGACAAGTATTCCAGGGTTGTGATTAATTTACCAAACTTATTGTGTTCTAATTAACTCTCCCTTTCATATAATTCACGCATGGTTGCTAATTAATCGATAAGTATTCTCATAGCCTTCTCCCGAAGTACTACTCGCCTATTCTCAATAGATCAATGCCTATATTCCTATGGAATCAATCTATTAAGAAGCAATAAGATCACGATATTTAATTAAGCACGGTGATTAGGTATATTCCTATCCTAACCACGAATCCGCCCCCCTAAAGGTTAAGATCATGCCCTCTTAAACTCTTCTCTAATCTAAACACGGCTTTCCCAAGCATAGCATAGATAGTAAATAGAACCTAACTGTTGGCCAGACAATTAAGCAATTAAACATAGAATTGAAGAAACAACCATATATTAGTGAATTATAATCAAGGTAAAGTTAATATCAAACAACAATATTCATGGCTAATCACAACCCCAGAACAATGGGTGATTAGCCACTCCTGATCTAATCAAACCAAAGTATAAGTTTTGAATCAATTGTAAAATACTAGAAAAGATTGAAGAACCTGAGAGTTCTTGCTTCCTCCCGATTTCGTTGTGTGTTTTTGCTCCAAAATCTCGTCTCCTCCTTCAAAATTAGGTTTTGTCTTCCTTATACGTGTTGGGTAGGTCTAGGGCCGAAAATAACCTTGTCCTGGACGAAATTGGAGAAAATCCCGTCATCGGCGCCCTAGGTAGCACCAGGCGCCCACCAGGGCGCTGCTTCCAGAAAATTTTCTGCCTCCAGCGCCACAGGTGGCGCCAGCCGCTGCCCATGGCGCTCAAATGCGCACCTCGTCCGATTTTGTTCCGTTTTGGCTCAATTCTTGCGCGTTTTGCCCCCAAATTTCTTCCGATTCATTCCTACACATAAAAACACTTCGAATTAATATGAATCGTGGCATTTAACATCCCACTTTCACGAAACAAGAGTCAAATATGAAGTGATATACATAGAAATATATATACTTTACGCTAAACATCATAAATATAAACCATTCATCATTTGGACATATGTACAGAAAGTTACGATAGATTAACCGAAGCCTGGTACTGCTGTTGTTTTCCAGGCAGTGTGCATAGCAAAAATTTCTGCTACACATGACCGACTTTGGTAACTTATATCTCGTAACCTATAAGGGATTTGGAGATGGTCCAAAAATGAAAGTTGTAGCCCTTTGAATCTAGTTTCCAGAAATATAAACCATTTATCATTTGGACAATTGTATCAAAAGTTACAATAGATTAACCGAAGCCTGGTACTGCTATTGTTTTCCAGGCAGTGTGCATAGCAGAAATTTCTGTTGCACAAGACCGACTTTGGAAGCTTATATCTCGCAATACATAAGGAAATATGAGATTATCAAAACATGAAACTTGTAGCCCTTTGAATCTAGTTTACAGAAAGATAAGCCATTTATCATTTGGACATTTGTACAGAAAGTTATGATCAATTTACCGAAGATGGTACTGTAATTTTCTTCCTGGAAATAGGAGCCAAGTCGCATTTCACACATGTGACTTGCGTAGACAGAATGTTTTTAAGCCTTTTTTGTCCGCGATTTTGGGTATATTTTCACCCATAGTTGCTCATTCTTGGAGGTTCTTGAAGGAAATTAATGGGGGATTCACGAAAAATCGATTGGAGGTAAGAATTTCGGACCAAAAACTCGTTTATATTGTGAAATTCACCTAGAAAATCATTGAAGTCTTGCTAAAATGGAAGAAATAGGGCTTGGAATTTTGAAATTTTAATTGGGTATTTGGAGGACCATTTGGGGTCGGATTTGAGAACTTTTGATATGTAAGAACTCGTTGGGAGATAAGGAACCCGTTGATGTGAAAATTTCTGAGCTTCAAGAAGTGGGCCCGGGGCTCGGGTTTGCTAATTTCAGAATTTTTGGTATTTTTCGATTGTATTTTGGATATATTCGACGCGCGCGCAGGCCAATTCGAGGGGCAAAGGCGTCGCGGGCTAGGGATTTAGCCGGTTCGAGGTGAGTACTGATTGTAAATGATGTTCTGAGGGTTTAAAATCCCGAATTGTACATCGTAGTGCTATATTGTGGTGAGACACGCGCTTGATGATGATTGTGGGATCGTTTACTACTGGGGATTGTGACTTGGTCCGTCCCGATTGATGATTTTTACCGCGTATTTGTCTGAAACTTATTTGTTATCATCATGATTTGGGCTGATTGCCATATTTGGGCTTCGTACCAATTATTTAAACCCTTCGGGGATTTTTATCACTGCTTCTTCACTATTTTGACTTATTACTTGAACTCAGTCATGCTGTTTTCCACTGTTTTACAACTCAGCCACTTTTACTTAGTTTTCAGACTCAAATAATATTTTAATGATGTTTTTGGGCTGAGAACTACTGTTTTACTATGCCCGAGGGGCTTGTGATGATTTTCTGACTGAGTGAGGCCGAGGGCCAGATGTGAGGATATACTGAGTGATATGAGGCTGAGGGCCTGAGATACTATATATGCCACGAGGAGGCTTGTGACTGATATGAGGCCGAAGGCCTGAGATACTTTATATACGCCACAAGGTGTCTTGACTAATATGAGGCCGAGGGCCTAGATTTGATGCCACGAGGTGGCTTGATATTGCGCTTGGGTCGTAAGGGGCCCCTCCCGGAGTCTGTACACCCCCAGTGAGCGCGGATACCCATTGTGATGTGAGATATAGCCCGAGGGGCTGATATTGTACTAGATGATAGCCCGAGGGGCTGATACTGTTCCATGTGATAACCCGAGGGGCTGGTATTGTTCTGAGATTTGAGCCCAAGGGGCTAGTACTGTTCTGCGATATTGCCTGAGGGGCGGAATTGTTGATAAGGAGATTTTACTTGATTTCTTTCTCATTTACTGTTTTCAAATGATGTTTTATTGCTTCCTTATAGAATTCTTGTGCTTTACGTATTTTCTTACTTTTAGTCGTTATTTATATTTATTACTCACTGGGTCGGAGTACTCACATTACTCCCTGTACCATGTGTGCAGATTCAGGCGTTGTTGGTTCCGCTCCGGAGTGCCGACTCCTCCCGTCCAGGCGGTGATTCAGAGACTACGAGGTAGCTGTTGGCGTCCGCAGCCCGTATCTCCCTTATCTTATCGTTTCCATGTTTTTCAAATAGTTCCGCCAGATATTGTATTTAGTAGACTTGTATCAGGATCCATAGTTGCTCATGACTTGTGACACCCCGATTTAGGCGATGTCGGGATGGTTTCTATTATGGTTACCTATATTTCCACGAATTATTGCTACTAAATCATGCTTATATTGTTCTTCATGTTAATTAACTGCTTAAAATGAGATTTTGGTTAAATTGGCTGGCCTTGTCTTCACGAGAGGCGCCATCACGACCGGGTTCGGGGTTAGGGTCGTGACACCAGGAAGGTTTAGCTCTTTGTAATAAGATTAAGCTAAGCCAAGAGATTAAAAAACCGTCTAAATGAAAGACAACAATTAGGAGAGTTCTGTGAGCAATTTGCCATAGATATCCCCAAAATTAAGAAACCTCATAGGAAGAAGACAAATCAGAAAGAGCCTTATAGGTATAGGAGAAAGAAGTGGAGAAATCCTGAAAAAAGAAGAGAAAAGACCGAGAAGAGAAGGTCTAGTTATAGGAAGAAAAAGGATTTTATTAAGTCTACTAAGCTAGATGCCTGTTATAAGTGTGGTAAAGTAGGGCATTATGCCAAAGATTGCAAGGTTAAAGATAAGATCAAAAACCTTGATTTAGATGATAGCATTAAGGATTCGTTATATAAGATCCTACTAAATTCATCCCCAGATTGCAGTGACACAGAATCTTCAACCGATGAAGACCAATGAAGATTTGAAGGTGTTACAGATGAAAAATATTATTCTTCTTCAGAAACAGAATGTGAACCTTGTAAACAAGGCCAGTGTTGTAATAACAGCACAGAGGATGAATTTTATAATATCAATTCGCAGTTGAAGGACCTAGATATTAACGTCCTTAGCAATGACAGTTTTTTCGAACTCCTTAGAGTCATTAAGGATCCTGAGTTAAGATCCCATATTATAGATAGGATAGATCCCATTACGGATAATAATCCTAAGGATTCTGAAGTTGAAGAAATTCCTTCTCAAAAGGGTCCTTATACAATTTCTGATATAAAGAGGATTTTAAAAGAGAAACCCTAGTCCATTGATAGGCCAACCACTGTTCAAGACTTGAAGGAGGAGATTGATAATCTCGAGAATGAAGTCTCGAATCTAAAGGCTTCTAATATAGCCTTAGATAAGAGGATTATTAAGTTAGAAAATCCTCAGGTTACCCCAAATATAGAATTCAGTACTGATATTACTGAATTAGAATTAGGTCCTAGTACTTCTAATAAAGAAGTAAGAGATGACTTTTTAGAAACTGTTAATCTTCATGACAATAAATTTTTGCAGAAATTACAGTTCTTTACTACACAAAAGTTTGTAATAAAGGTAACTCTTTTGATTGATTATAATTTCAAGAAAGAGTTTGTTGCATTATTTGATAGCGGAGCAGATTTTAATTGTATAAAAGAAGGAATAATACCTTCTAGATATTTTTATAAAACCACTCATATATTAAAGAATACTAGTGGTCAGCATATGAGTATTACTTATAAATTACCTAAAGCCTTTATTTGTAAAAATAATATTTGTATTCCTGAAAATTTTGTTTTAATAAAAGATATTCATCAGGAAATAATATTAGGTGTACTATTTTTTAATAAAATTATGCCTTTTA
Source organism: Nicotiana obtusifolia (assembly GCA_002018475.1). NCBI lineage: Eukaryota > Viridiplantae > Streptophyta > Magnoliopsida > Solanales > Solanaceae > Nicotiana > Nicotiana obtusifolia. The sequence continues at coordinate 17,965 of MCJB01033912.1, read as the reverse complement.
CTAATTGGGATGCTAGTAGCTTTACAGGTCCATACAATGGAAAATTGATTACTTTTGAGTTTATAACTCAGCCAATTCAAAGATTTTTGAATGAAATTATTTCTAATAACATTACTGCAAAAAATAAGCAGATTGATTTTCTCAAAAATGAAATTTGCAGTCTTGCTATTGAGCAGGATTTAAAAGCTCCAAAGTTAATAGAAAAAATTGATTTGTTAAAAAATTAGTTTTTTTTTTACAAATTTGTGGAAACCATCAAATCAATTTTGGAATAGGAAACGTCATACCGTAAGTGTTCCTTATGAAGAAAGCTTTTCAGAGGGTAATATCCCAACTAAAGCTAGGTCATGCCAAATGAATTTCGAATATTTGGAATTATGCAAAAAAGAAATTGATAGGAAATAGTAATTAACAATGGTGAATTAATAATTTGGTACTAAATATTTATGAGTTATATTACCCTTACTATCTTTGAATTATTAAAATGACCTTTGTACTCTAATAAGAAAGTTTTACAATTAATTTAAATAATTCATCTTTGATTTCTAATTCATCTATTACTTTATATTAATCCTAATATTAGTTTCAAAACTTAGTAAATAAAGTGTATTAACAGATAATTAATTAATTACAGCAATTCATAATGTATTTGATGATTATATTTTATCACATTTAATTATAATTAATTAAATTTAAGTAAATTACTTATAAAGTGGTTAGAAGCTAAAAGGATACAATTACAATTGCTTAACTAAATGCAAAGAGGCCATTTTTGAAATCAAATACCAGTAAATTCAGCCAAAAACACAAGCTTACTATCGCCTGACCCTATCCAAAACTAACCCCTCTATCCACTTTGGCAATCCTTGCCAACTCTGAGAACTAATGGCATCATACAACGTCACCCGTCTTCTTCACTCATAGAGAAAACACAACGGATCTAGACCACTGATCCAAGCCATCGAATGATCCAACTGCCCACAATTCAACTCCCACTTTAAACCTTAGAGACCAGCCAGACGACCCCTACCCTAATCATTTCTCACCTTGAACTGTTTTCTCCCTTTCCTCTTTTCATCTCTATTTTCTCAAGCCCTCAGCTCCCATCAGTCACGAATCCTTGGACAAATTAGTGCAAGGTCGCAAATTCGAACCCTAAAACACTCAATATACCCCTACATCCCCGAATCTAGCCGATTTCTCCCATTTTCATCACTAAAATTCAAACTCCCTAAATCGAACCCTAGACCTAAAAAGACGAAACTGTGAAACATTTGATTTTTCCTTCATTCTTTCAAATTCATGGCATGCATGGCTGATATATTCAGCTTCATCATCGTTATTCTTTGTCAAACACCAGTGACCCTTGGACATAAGGGTTTGACCGCTGGGTCGAAGGCTTCAACGGTCAGCTTTTCTCATGCTCAGGTAAAATTCATCACTGATTTCCCCTCTTTCCCTTCTGATTTCACCTTCTCACTATCGTCATCTACCTTATAGTCATCATCAACTATCGTTTGAATTCAACCGAAACCCTAGTGAAAAACATAAAAAGGGCAATCGATGTCCTCACCTAATAGACACAAACATACTTAGCAATACTAGCAAAAACATTGAAAAGTTCAATTCTTTCGGCTAAAATTTAAGTTCCAGCAGCTTCTCCCTAACTTTTCATTTCTTTCTTTTTGTTCATGCTTGAGGTTAATCTCGGTACGTGATTCATTTTGGTTTTGGACTCCTAAACGCCTAACATACGACTTTGCTTGGTTTGCTGCCCTGCAGAAGTTCAATGTACACTTACTCTCTCAATCATTGATTATTTGTGCTTATTTTGTGTTTATAATGTCTTCTCTATTGAGCACCTTCGGTTATGATGCATATCAGTAGCCTATGACTGTTTATTATGTTCTTCTTTCACATATATTTTTCACAAGTTGAGTTAATTATCTCCTGATAACTTGTGATTGTTCTAGTATTGTCAATAAATCTCTATTAATGAACTTCATCTCTCATAGATTCACTACATAAATGTTTTCTATAATGATTGATAAGTCTTGGTGAACCTTTTTCACTAGCTAAAAATCTTCGATAATATTATGTGTGCTCTGTCAACTGTACTGCCATGTTTATATAACATAATTGAACTATGCTTTCTGACCTTCTCCTGATGTCCTAATGTCCTAGTGACCTCCTCCTAATGACCTGCTAATTGAACTATAACATAATTGAACTATGTTTAGATACCATGCTGTTGATTAAGTTAAAGAGATCTTCATCATAGTTCATGTCATGCATTTGACATGACTGAATAATTTATTATTGAAATCATACCTACTATATGCACTTAAGAATTCATGCAAACCTGTCATTATAATCTGAACTCATCTGGTGAATTCATTAGCATAGTCATCATAATATCTGCTAATTTGATTCATCCTTATGCAATAACCATGAAGTTTTGTGGAAACCTCATTGTATGTTGACTGAATAACTCTTATCAACCTCCATGCTTGTGTTAAAGTTCGTTACACTTATGCTTGTTCACTGATTCTCATGAACCTTTTTCCTACTTTTCATTTGAGAAAGACTCATGCTAAACTAATATATTCTTCATTTGAAAACTACTTTATAGAAGAAGATGTTGAATCATGTCTGCCTTAATAACTTGCCAATTTTGAGTGGCACTGAATCTAAATGGGATTATTGTTGTAATTTGATCACTCATAGGCTTAAGTAAACTCAATAAGACATGTTTGTTCTGCTCTCATTCATTAAAACGAACACCCCTACCCACTGCCTCATATATGGTTGATGTCCTTGCCTATAAAAACTTAGTTATAAATCTAGAGTTGTTTAGAGTATGATAGACTAAGAATCATTCTTTTAAGTTTGAACTTGATTAAAATTGACCCTCTTACCTATATTGATGCCTTTGCTGGTGTTGTTACCCTTAGGGATTCTGACAAGGCTGTAAGTATAAGTACTTAGTAGAGTGAGGCACCAACTGTGTATATGTTTGCTTCTTATTAATCTAAAGATCACTGAAATGACTGTTGATGTACTGTGGACCTAGTTAATGGTCCTGAAATGTTAAGCCTTCAGCAGAATTAATGAAACTAGTTCATGTCTTTTCACCTATCACTTACTAATGCCCAGGTCATTCAGTTAGGCATTCTGAGCTTGGATTAGCTTACTGATTGGTTGTCACTAACTCCCTTTGTCCTTAGAGTTGTGTGATAAGCCTTCCTAGTTTGTTTTGATGCATGCTATAAATAATTTTAAGGTCATTGATATTGCAGAACCATATAAGTCCACTTGCAAGTAGTTTCCCTTTATGTTTTGGCTTCTGAAATTTTGAACTGCGCATGTTCTTGCACTCAAATGATAATCTCCTCTATAGTTTTCTGTTGAAATTATGAGTGTCTGAACCTGTGTGTCCATTGCACTCATGTTAACTACATAGGGGATGCCTCATTCGTGTCTAAACCTTTGAGAAAGAGTATAGTGTGAGTGTATAAAGGGAATTTGGGGTGAAACTTAGTTTGTGGTTAAGATGCCCTTCCTTGACACAAGCATTACTCGGGGTCCATGAGACCTTTATGAACTCTGAAGTGCCAGGGATCCAAAGGTTATCTTGTCCATGAATAAGGTTTTACCCTAAGCCTTTAATCATTGACATGATTAATACAAATGAATTGGTTACACTATATCCTTTAACCTCGTTTACTTCTTGTGATTTTATTTTGTTGGGACTCATGTTGATTTCACTAATTATCTTCTATATCTCTTTGTGTGCATGTTTGAACTGGGCCTGCCGACTTCTTTGGAACTCAAGCCAAAGTTGTAGTCTAGGATGCCTTTCCCGCTCGATGGAGTCTGTAGTTGCTGTGCATAAAGTCTCCTAGGCCTGAATTCTCATCAGCCCAACATTGAGACTCCAACCTTCTCCCTTTCTCTCATTTTAGACAATAGTGAATGTTAGGTCGTTATTCCATGAATATCTCTTATTTGAAACCAATGCTGTTATTAAATTTTATTTGGATTCTTTGATTGTTTGGGAGGAATAAGCAAACCAAGGCCCCTAGGTAAAAGGATCAACATTTTGAATATTGTTCGCTTTAACACTTTAATATATTGATCACTTATTTTCTTAACAAAAATGAAAGATTTCATCTTGCTTTCACTAATAATCTTTAACAACACTTTGGGTCCGAGCAGGTTTAAGAAAGCCAAAAACGAATCCCTCTTTTAAGAGATTAGAAGCCAATTTTCAAGAAAATAAAACCAAACATAGCATGAGTTTCAAAAGAAAACACAAGCCCGATTGAAATCAATTTTCAAAGAGGTATACTTATCTCGATCAACGGTTTATTTTCTAATGTTCTTTCTTTTCACCAAAATTACACATGAACAACATCAATTTTAAAAGATATAAACATTCAAATCTTCTTTCAAAACGTAGAATTCCTTCACAAGTCTCTCTCACTTTTTAGGTATAAACATTTCAAAAGTTTTTTCATAAGTTGTAAACCTTAAAAACGTACTACTCTTTTCCAATCTATGATACAATCCTCTTTTCAAAATACTAGATCTTTACACTAGACTTAGAACACTCACAGACTTTAAGCACCTAATTAAACAGAATATAGACATTGACATCCTTGAATGTAGCCTAAGTGAAGGAGCTACCTTAGGTAGATTTTAAGGGATGTCTATTATCTTCCCCTTAGAATAACGACAACCCTTACCCAAATCTCACCGGTTGAAATTTTGCTTTGAAGAACCACTAGCTAAATCTTGCTTTGACCTGTGCAAAATAGGGTGCAACAAATATGAATATCGGATCCGCAAAGATAACTCACGTGCCGCACAGACAACTAAGATGCAAATAATATCACCCGCATGGACAACTCATGTGCCAATAATCATAATCTGCCTGGTGTGGCCACATGCTACCAGTTCAGATCATATCACACAAAAAGCAGATATACAAGAATACATGTACATGACCAACCAATACCATGTTTCATATTCCTGGACTAGTATAAATAAAGTGCTAAGGTGTATGCATGTCACGACCCAAATCCCGAACCCGATCGTGATGGTGCCTCTCGTGAAGACAAGGCCAGCCGATTCAAACTAAACTCCTTTCTTAAGCAATTAATACAGTACTTACATATTTTAATAACAACAATTTGCGGAAAACATAGTTAACCATCCCGACCACAGCCCAAACCGAGGTATCACAATGTCATGAGCAACTAATGAAATCCTAATAATAAGATTACCATTACAATATCTCTGGCACAATTGTTTGAAGAAAGTGAAAACAACAAGATAAAAAAGATACGGGGCTGCGGACGCCAACAGCTACCTCATAGTCTCTGATTCACCGCTCTGACAGTCGTAGTCAATGCCTCGGAGCGGAATCAATAACGCCTGAATCTGCACACATGTTGCAGGGAGTAATGTGAGTACTTCCAACTCAGTGAGTAATACATATAAATAATGACTGAAAGTAAGGAAACACATAAGGCACAAGGCAATGCATAATGAAGCGGTAAAACATTTTTTTTGGAAAACAGTAAATCAGTGAGAAATCAAGCAAAATCTTCCCAGCTCTGGTTACCAGTTTCCATTGTTACCAACTGTAACATACCTGGGCTCAGTATCCTTTAAAAATCACGCCCCTTGGGGAATATCACAGAACAGTATCATCTCCCCAGCTCTAGTTACCAGTTGCCATTGTTACCAACTGTAACATCACTAGGCTATATCTCTATATCACAATGGGAACCCTGCGCTCACTGGGGGTGTACAGACTCCGGGAGGGGCCCCTTACGGCCCAAGCGCAATATCATATCTCGTGGCGGCGTGCCACCCAATCCCGTGGCGGCGTGTCACTCGATCCATTCATATCAAATCTCGTGGCGGCGTGCCACCCGATCCATTTATATCATATTCCGTGGCGGCGTGCCACCCGATCCATTCATATCATATTCGTGGCGGCGTGCCACCCAATCCATTTATATCATTTAAAATGTCATTTAAATCTCAAAACTGAGTAAAAATGGTTGTTTTGTAAAAACAGTGGAAAACAACATGAATGAGTTCAAGTAATGAATCAAACAGTGAGGAAACAGTGATAACTACCCCTGAAGGATTCAAATAACCGGCACGAAGCCCAAATATGGCAATCAGCCCAATTCATGATGATATCAAATAAGTTTCAATCAAATATATAGTAAAAATCATCAATCGGGACGGACCAAGTCACAATCCCCAGTAGTAAACGACCCCACGCTCATCATCGAGCGCGTGCCTCACTTCAATATAGCACTACGATGTGCAATCCGGGGTTTCAAACCCTTAGAACATCATTTACAATCACTACTCACCTCAAACCGGCTAAATTCTTAGCCCGCGATGCCTTTGCCCTTTGAATTGGCCTCCGCGCGCGTCGAATTTATTGAAAATTAGAACTAAAATGTCACAATATGCAGGGGTAACAAAGCCCATGCAAAAAAAATCAATAAATAATTAAGAAATCCCAAAATTAGCAAAACCCGAGCCCCGGGCCCACTTCTCGAAATTCAGTAATTTTTCACCTCAACGGGTTCCTTACCTTCCCAGCAGTTCAACCATACAAGATTTATCGAATTCCGATATCGGTTCTACCTCCAAGTCTTAAAATCTAAACTTAAGGGTTTTCCACAAATTTTCTCCAACTTAAATCACCAATTACATACTAGAATAGCAATAGATTTGGGTAATTTGAACAAGATTGAGTTAGGAACACTTACCCCGACGTTTCCCTTGAAAATCTTCCAAAAATCCCTTCAAGATTAGTTGCAATCCAAGTTCTATGGCTCCAACTATATTCAAGATGGCCAAACTCCTTTTAAGAATTTACCCAAGAAAATCTCCTTTGGATATAGTTTTGAGGTTGATTTGTTGTGATTTTATGGTGTTTGGAGTGTTTCTCTTTGTGGATAACGAAAATGGGTTTTGCATGGCAAATGGGCACTGATTCTATTTATAGTGGGTCAAAAATTGGAACAAAATAAAACTTTCAGGTGTTGAAAATGCTATAGCATTCTTCGTAGCATAATCAAAATGTTGTCCGCATTTTGGATAACATTTCTGACATTGATTTTGGCTCAGAAATCTGTTACACTTTGCTATAGCATTTCACGTAGCATAATCAACATGCTGTCCACATTTTGGACAGCATTTCTGACATTGATTTTGGCTTAGAAATCTGTCACACTTTGCTATAGCATTTCGCGTAGCATAATCAACATGCTGTCTGCATTTTGGACAGCATTTCTCACATTTCTGCAGATTTTCCTTTCCAACGATGAAATGGTCCGCTTAACCACCCCAAACTCACCCGAGGCCACTAGAACCTCAACCAAAACACGCCAACATACCCCATAACATTATTCAAACTTGTTCTAACCTTCGGAATGCTCAAAACAACCTCTCAACGCCAAATTCGCGTCGAATTCAATCCTAATGAAACTAATAAATTCCAACTTCTACATTCGATGCCGAAACCTCTCAAATCGAGTCTGATTGACCTCAAATTTTGCACACAAGTCATAAATGACATAGCGGACCTATGAAGATTTTCGGAACTGGATTCCGACCCCGATATCAAAAAGTCAACTCCTCGGTCAAACTATCCAAAAGTCTTCCATTTTCCAACATTCGCCAAAATGCGTTGAATTGTCCTACGGACTTCCAATTTCAAATCCGGATGTACGCCTAAGTCCAAAATCACCATACGAAGCTATAGCAACTCTCGGAATTCCATTCCGACCCTCGGATCAAAATCTCACCTAACAACCGGAAATCGCCAAAATGCTAACTCCACCAATTCAAGCCTAATTCTACACCGGACCTCCAAAACCAATTCCGATCACACTCTTAAGCTAACCAAACAATCGTAACTCACATCCGATCCCTCTAACTCATAAGCCAACATCCGGTGACTTTCCTAACTTAAACCTTCTTAAAAGAGACTAAGTGTCTCATTTCTTACCAAACCCACTCCGAACGCAAACTACTCAACTCGATCACATAGAACACTGATAACGAAGCATAATGAAGCAGAAATGGGGGAAACAGAGCGGTAACTCACGAGACGACTAGCCGGGTCGTCACATTCTACCCCACTTAAACAAACGTTCATCATCGACCATGCCAAGAATTATTCCGAGGACATTAAATTTCTAAGTGTATTATTAAACGCACTCACAGGTGATTCCATGTCACCTTAAATTTAACATGGATCCGACAAAACCATCTCAATTGAAGATTATTTCTTTTATCCACATTTATAAACTTCAAAGCCAAATTTCTCTGTGACGACCCGATAAATCGTCTCATGGGTTACTGCTCCGACTTCCCCAATATCTGTATCATTATGCCTTGTTATCAGTTTTTTAGGTAATTTAATTGAGTAAGTTGCATTCGGAGTGAAATCGGTAAGAAATGAGACACTTAGTCTCTTTCAAGGAGGCTTAAGTTGTAAAAGTCAACTGTATGTTGACCTATGAGTTAGAAGGCTCGAATGTGAATTCCGATGATTTGGTTAGTTTCAGGAGATGATTTATGACTTAGGAGTGTGATCGAAATTAGTTTTGGAGGTTCCTGTAGAATTAGGCTTGAATTGGAGAAGTTAGAATTTTGGCGATTTCCGGTTGATAGGCGAGATTTTGATCCGAGGGCCGGAATGGAATTCCGAAAGTTGTTGTAGCTTCGATATGTGATTTATGACTTGTGTGCAAAATTTCAAGTCATTCGGACGTGGTTTGGTTGGGTTTAGATCAAAATAGCGACTTAGAGGATTTTGAAAACCTTAGGCTTGAATCCAACGTGAATTGGTGTTGATAAGTTGTTTTGAACGTTCCGAAGGTTGGAACAAGTTTGAATAATGTTATGGGACATGTTTGGCGTGTTTGGTTGAAGTCCCGAGGGCTTCGAATGGATTTTGGATGGTTGATGGAGTTTAACTTTGGCATTTCAAGAATGTGTCGATGTCGTCTCTTCAAGAATAAGTGGTATAATATTATGCAAATGGATTCCAAATTCAGTTTTAATTGAAGCATTAGATCCGTATCGAAATTTAGGAGTCATAGCAAAAAGAATCGTCCAATTCGGACATCGTATAAGAAAGTTATGCCTATTTTCGTGTCAAGGAAAAAAAATCTGCAGAAATGTCAAATTTGCGATCGCGAAATGACCGCAAATCAGCTATGCGAACCGCGAAATTGACATGGAAATCGCAAATTGAGGCGGAACTTGGGGCGAGGTTCGCGATTTCTGGGTCCAAAAATGCGAACCGCAAACCTGTTATGCGACAGGTTTGCGATTCGCATAAATGGCCTGACAGGGGTGTTTTAACTTGATTTTTGATACTTTTTAAGTAGAACTCAGTGCTTATTTTGCCCTACAAGACCCATTTTCGTTACCCATGAAGAGGAACACCTCCAAACACCATAGAATCACAACAAATCAACTTCAAAACCATATCCAAAGGAGATTATCTCGTGTTAATTCTTAAAGAAGGGGATTTGACCATTCTAAACATATTTGGAGTTAGAGAGCTCAGATTGAAGCAAGTCTTGAAGCAATTCTTGGAGGGTTTCCAAGAGAAACATCGGGGTAAGTATTCCTAACTCAATTTTGAAGGAATTACCTAAGATTATAGTTGTTTTTAGCATTTTTACTGGTATTTTGAGTTGGGAAAATGGTGGAAACCCTAAAGCTTAGATTTGAGGGTTGGAGGTCGATTCGGTGTCGGAATTCGACAAATTTTATATGGTTGAACTCGTGAGAAGATAAGGAACCCGTTGGGGTGAAAAGTACTGAATTTCGAGACGTGGGCCCGGGGCTCGGGTTTTGCTAATTTCGGGATTTCTTAGTAATTTTGATTATTTTTGCTTGGGTTTCATTCCCTCAACATATTGTGACGTAATTGTTCTGAATTTAGATAGATTCGACGCACGTGGAGGCCAATTCAAAGGGCAAAGGCGTCGCGGGCTAAGGATTTAGCCGGTTTGAGGTGAGTAATGTTTGTAAATGATGTCCTGAGGGTTCGAAACCCCGGATTGCACATTGTAGTGCTATGTTGAAGTGAGGTACATGCTCGAGGATGAGCATGGGATCGTTTACTTCTGGGGATTGTGACTTGGTCCATCCCGATTTATGATTTTACTACATATGTGATTGAAACTTGTTTGATATCATCATGATTTGAGCTGCTTGCAATATTTGGGCATCTCGCAAGTTATGGAACCCTTCAGGGGTATTTATCATTGTTTATTACATCATATTTGGGCATCTCGCCGGTTATGTGAACCCCTCAGGGGTATTATTTGGCATCTCGCCAGTTATGTGAACCCTTCAGGGGTATTATTTTGCATCTCGCCGGTTATGTGAACCCTTCAGGGGTATTGTTGCTGAATTGATTCATTTCATAAACTCAGTTTTGAAACTTAAATGATATTTTCAAATGATTTTAATGGGATCGGGTGGCACGCCGCCACGAGATGTGACATGCATGGATCGGGTGACACGCCGTCACGAAATATTGCGCTACTGAACCCCCCACAGTAAGCGCCAGGTACCCAGGGAACGGGTGGCACGCCGCCACGATAGTCATGACTTGCATTGCATTGCATTGCATTGCATCGCATTGCATTTTTGGTTGTGTTGGTGTTGTCTCCATTTACTTCACGTTATCTATTTGAGATGTTACATGTTTTTACTGTTCCATCGTGGATTGCTCTAAGTCTTATGTGTTTCTTAATTTCAGTCATTATTTATATTTATTACTCACTGAGTTGGAAGTACTCACATTACTCCCTGCACCATGTGTGCAGATTCAGGCATTATCGGTTCCGCCCCGAGGTATTGACTACTATTGTCAGGGTGGTGATTCAGAAACTACGAGGTAGCTGTTGGCGTTCGCAGCCCCGTATCTCTTTTATTTTGTTGTTTCCACTTTCTTCAAACAATTGTGCCAAAGATATTGTAATAGTTATTTTATTATTAGGATTTCATTAGTGGCTCATGACTTTGTGACACCCCGATCTGAAGGCTGTAGTCGGGATGGTTTACTATATTTTTCCGCAAATTACTGTTATTTAACCATACTTATATTATTTTCGTATTATTTAACTGTTTGAGCGAAGTTTAGTTGGTTTGGCTGGCCTTGTCTTCATGAGAGGCGTCATCACGACCGGGTTGGGATTTTGGGGTCGTGACATTCTCACAGCCCAATTAATTCAACACAGCGTATTAGTCTCAACCGGCTGTAGCAACTCGTGCTTACCCGCCCATCATATGTATGCCCATAACCACGTCTCTGGTTATAATAGTTGTTCATAATTAATTACAGCATCGTCAATTAACCTCATATTAACCAAAACCTCGTTTCAAATTTTCACAACTCCGACAGCAATTCACGAGGCATGAAGACCTCATAATTATTTACTCGAATTAACGAGTCACATTTAACGCACCTGAACACTCCCCTTGTAGGCTAAAACTCAATAATTACAGCACGAATATGGCTAAATGTGCATAGAAATACATAGAAGAATTATCAAATAAGCCTAACAGGCATGGCTCCCTATCAGTACTATAGTACAAATTTAATTTAACAGAGGGAGAATTTAAAACATAAATTTTCATCACAAGGATCTCGTCCTTATATAACTTCCACCGCGGCTTATAGCCCAGTTTAAGCTTTTCACATCATTTTAAAAATGCGAGGATCTCGTCCTCAACTCTGAATCACAAGTCATATGCACATCGTGCCAACAGAAATCTATCCATTTCTCCGTTAAAAGTAATTTCCTTTAATCGAAATCACGACACATAATGAACTCCCATACCGGTAGGGCATATAATTCATAAGGCTTTAATCAATTATCCCGAAATTACATCAAAACCCACTGTAGTGAGTAACAGAAAGTCACTTTTGGACTCATAGCCCTCAATAGTGTACAAAACAAAAATGATAGACACGACTAAGACCATCAAAATCTCCCAACAGAGATAAACACAGTAGTACAGTGCAAATTCACAAACTCACCATATGAGTCGATTGCCCATAATAACATCCTTTGACCATGATAGCTGAAATTTCAGGAATCTGGTGCCCGCAACACATCTCATGATGCGTATACATCCTGTTACAAATCTCGCAATACTGTCACGACGAAAGAGACGTGTAGAAACTCGTAGCCACCTACCGAATCAGTAATTCATGGAGTCTCTCATCCTGTCAAGTACCATTGCCTCATTCTGAACTGAATAACGATATTTCCTTTTAATGTGCCTTATCTAAATCTGATTGCATAGATTTCAGCTTCAATAATTTCGTCTCACTTGGTGCAAGCTGCTCACGCAATAAGCCGCCTCAAACACCGACTCAGCTCTCATATGGCGCCATCAATGCGCCGACAAGCTACAATTTGAACATGACACATGAAGAGGAACGAACTCTAGAAAGAATTATCAAGCCCGTGTAACGAATAAAACGGTCGAACAGATGTTACGAACCCTTCTTAGAGGATGAGAAACAAAATACGCTGGAATAGATATAGGGGACCGTACTTAACATAACACTGTTGCGGCATACAACCCGATCCACACATGATACCGTTGCGCCGTAACCCGATCCAACTTCTTTCACATTACTCTTGACCTGACTTAGAAATATAATAGCTCCATTCACAACATAACGAACTCAATTGGCACTCACCTCGAGTGACTCGAATCGCGAGACCACATCGTCTCAATACTCACGAACTATCTCATACTCTCCTTATGTGATCTATATTATCTCAGACTGGTACACCCATTCTGCAAGACCTTCTGCGAATTCGAAGCTATTTCTTCCTTTCCTCCAATACTGCACCGTATACCTGATGGTAACATAGAATATTTCAAGTTTCGTTCGCAATCCACTGTGAAGACCCGATCCTTAACCACACATCGGACCCGAAATCCTTAGGCACTGCACTTTAATTCTTGAATCCGCTAGGACCGTTATCGAGAGTCAATTACTCTGACCTAGTCCCGAAGATAACCAACTCCAACGCTCTACTAGCACATGACACCCTCTTGAAGAAGCAACCGACTGCGCTCTTTTCCATGCACATCACGTCCACAAAAACATAAGCTCCGAGTCTTCCTAAAAACCTGAACATGCATCGATAACGCCGAATATAGCACATGCCCATCTAGTTCTTTGCTGAATTACCCCTAATGTTTCCTTTCCTTAGTCATAAATACTCCGCCAACGTACCGATAACCAGAAACCGCACAAGCAGACAACCACGCGATCCAATTGTAAAAGGTGGGGCTCCCCCCCTTACCTCTAAGCCACCGTCACATAATGTAGAGCCCACGACGATTCCTCCTTCTCAATTACCATGATCTCGCACCATTAACCCGACAGACTTCTCGAAGTCTTTGTTAAGCTTTTCATGAACATCCTGGATCACAAGTCATAGTCACACACTTGACCTCTTACTGGGTAGCAAGTAATATACCTCGCAGAAGCTTCGTCAACATCACACCACCGCTAACCTGCTCACACGAGATAACCCACCTCTGGAATTCCTTACCAACATCTTCTAACGACGCTGCACTAGGTACAACTACCCCGTAATCAGCAAATTCTCCTGAGCTCATGCTCGATCACCAGCTGTATAAGTCTGCTCCTTCCCTATTGACATCAACTAAAAGTTCAACAATACTTTACGAACTCAAGTCATATTGCACCTGAAACGATAATCAGATCTTCACACCCCTATTCATTTCAAACAAACTCCTTTCTGCCATATTCGATCTTTTTTTTTGTACGACAGCCATCACTCCAAATAAAATACGTAAGCCAAATCACCTTCCATCATATTCCCAAACCGTTCTACACTTTCTCAAGGCACGCGGCTATCCTACCACAGAATCCATATGCTAATCTGTCACTCTTATTTCGGTTAAACCATCTCCTTTAAGCAACTTTTCAACCTCTACTTCTCATAGTTGGCCTGCTAGTACTTCAACCACCGCAAAACATTTCCTTCCATGTCATTCCTCATACTTCGCTGCTCACGTGTTGCATCAAATCGAAACCCATCTCTGTAGCACCCGAACCAATAAAATGTTACCGACTCGAAGCCTCCTCGAAGATCATTTTTCTCGAGCCATCCACATTAGAAATACTAATTCGATTTTGAACCGCTGCACATAGCTATCCCTGGGAACCACCCCTCAAGCACCATTTCACAGCACCATTCCCGAAGGCAAAATCCAAGAATACCGTAACACCGACGAACCATAATGCGTTCAAACAAGGACGATGACACCGCATCACATTGAAAATTCCATCATGCTTGAAAATATCCAGTCTTGTTACTTCATCAACCAAACATGGACATCTATAGTCCGACTGCCTTTCCTTCGCTGGAATTAAATGCTGAACCTCTAAATCATACATTGAGAAATCCTCCTTTCGAGTCATTCACTGCCACGTTGCATACATAAGCACTCTACCATTTCACCAACATTGTATGACAACAACGCATAAACGTTATAGCAATTCGTGCACGGTCTCAAAACCATAGAAGATACAGATATTAAGCTGGAACATAAGAACATCCTTCCACAAGACAACGATAATAGCCTGCCCGAACACGCATCTGGCACCATGTCTATAGTACCACTACAACTCTTCGACGCGCAATTGATAACAGCCCTTCGCGCCGCATAAGATTGAGTAGGAAGGAAATAAAGGAAAAGCCTCAATAGAATCAAACTGCACGATAAGCATATCAAGAATATGAAGTTTTTCCTAAAAGGTTCTGCAGCCTCTCAAAGATAAATACAGACGTCTCTGTACCGATCCGCGAGACTCTACTAAACCCGCTCATGACTCGTGAGACCTATGTAACCTAGGCTCTGATACCAACTTGTCACGACACAAATCCCAAACCCGGTCGTGATGGCTCCTCTCGTGAAGACAAGGCCAGCCGATTCAAACTAAACTCCTTTTTAAGCAGTTAATACAATACTTACGTATTTTAATAACAACAATTTGCGGAAAACATAGTTAACCATCCGGACCACAGCCCAAACCGAGGTATCACAATGTCATGAGCAACTAATGAAATCTTAATAATAAGATTACTATTACAATATCTCTGGCACAATTGTTTGAAAAAAGTGAAAACAACAAGATAAAAGAGATACGGAGCTGCGGACGCAACAGCTACCTCGTAGTCTCTGATTCACCGCTCTGACAGTCGTAGTCAATGCCTCGGAGCGGAATCAATAACGCCTGAATCTGCACACATGGTGCAGGGAGTAATGTGAGTACTTCCAACTCAGTGAGTAATACATATAAATAATGACTGAAAGTAAGGAAACACATAAGGCACAAGGCAATGCATAATGAAGCGGTAAAATATTTTTTTTGGAAAACAAAAAATCAGTGAGAAATCAAGCAAAATATTCCCAGCTCTGGTTACCAGTTGCCATTGTTACCAACTGTAACATCCCTGGGCTATATCTTCATATCACAATGGGTACCCTGCGCTCACTGGGGATGTACAGACTCCGGAGGGGCCCCTTATGGCCCAAGCACAATATCATATCTCGTGGCGGCGTGCTACCCGATCCATTCATATCAAATCCCGTGGCGGCGTGCCACCCGATCCATTTATATCATATTCCGTGGCGGCGTGCCACCCGATCCATTCATATCATATCCGTGGCGGCGTGCCACTTGATCCATTCATATCAAATCCCGTGGCGGCGTGCCACCCGATCCATTTATATCATATTCCGTGGCGGTGTGCCACCCGATCCATTCATATCATATCCGTGGCGGCGTGCCACCCGATCCATTTATATCATTTAAGATGTCATTGAAATCTCAAAACTGAGTAAAAATGGCTATTTTGTAAAAATAGTGAAAAACAACATGAATGAGTTCAAGTAATGAATCAAACAGTGAGGAAACAGTGATAACTACCCCTGAAGGGTTCAAATAACCGGCACGAAGCCCAAATAGTGCAATCAGCCCAATTCATGGAGATATGAAATAAGTTTCAATCAAATATATAGTAAAAATCATCAATCGGACAGACCAAGTCACAATCCCCAGTAGTAAACGACCCCACGCTCATCATCGAGCGCGTGCCTCACTTCAATATAGCACTACGATGTGCAATCCGGGGTTTCAAACCCTCAGAACATTATTTACAATCACTACTCACCTCGAACCGGCTAAATTCTTAGCCCGCGATGCCTTTGCCCTTTGAATTGGCCTCCGCGCGCGTCGAATCTATCCAAAATTAGAACTAATATGTCACAATATGCAAGGGAAACAAAGCCCACGCGAAAACAATCAATAAATACTAAGAAAATCCCAAAATTAGCAAAACCCGAGCCCCGCGCCCACTTCTCGAAATTCAGTAATTTTTCACCTCAACGGGGTCCTTACCTTCCCAGCAGTTCAACCATACAAGATTTATCGAATTCCGACATCGGTTCGACCTCCAAGTCTTAAAATCTAAACATAAGGATTTTCCACAAATTTTCTCCAAATTAAATCACCAATTACATACTAGAATGGCAATAGATTTGGGTAATTTGACCAAGATTGAGTTAGGAACACTTACCCCGACGTTTCCCTTGAAAATCTTCCAAAAATCCCTTCAAGATTAGTCGCAATCCAAGTTCTATGGCTCCAACTATATTCAAGATGGCCAAACTCCTTCTTTTAAGAATTTACCCAAGAAAATCTCCTTTGGATATAGTTTTGAGGTTGATTTGTTGTGATTTTATGGTGTTTGGGGGTGTTTCTCTTTGTGGATAACGAAAATGAGTTTTGCATGGCAAATGGGCACTGATTTCTATTTATAGTGGGTCAAAAATCGGAACAAAATAAAACTTTCAGGTGTTGAAAATGCTATAGCATTCTTCATAGCATAATCAACATGCTGTCCGCATTTTGGACAGCATTTCTGACATTGATTTTGGCCCAGAAATCTGTTACACTTTGCTATTGCATTTCGCGTAGCATAATCAACATGCTATTCACATTTTGGACAGCATTTCTCACATTTCTGCAGATTTTCCTTTCCAACGATGAAATGGTCTGCTTAACCACCTCAAACTCACCCGAGGCAACTGGAAAATCAACCAAAACACGCCAACATACCCCATAACATTATTCAAACTTGTTCCAACCTTCGGAATGCTCAAAACAACCTCTCAAAGCCAAATTCGCGTCGGATTCAAGCATAATGAAACTAATGAATTCCAACTTCTACATTCGATGCCGAAACCTATCAAATCGAGTCTGATTCACCTAAAATTTTCCACACAAGTCATAAATGACATAACGGACCTATGAAGATTTTCGGAACTGGATTCCGACCCCAATATCAAAAAGTCAACTCCTCGGTCAAACTTTCCAAAAGTCTTCCATTTTCCATCATTCGCCAAAATGTGTTGAATTGTCCTACGGACTTCAAATTTCAAATCCGGACGTACGCCTAAGTCCGAAATCACCATACGAAGCTATAGCAACTCTCGGAATTCCATTCCGACCCTCGGATCAAAATCTCACCTAACAACTAGAAATCGCCAAAATACTAACTCCACCAATTCAAGCCTAATTCTACACCGGACCTCCAAAACCAATTCCGATCACACTCCTAAGTTATAAATCACCTCCCGAAGCTAACCGAGCCATCGGAACTCACATCCGAGTCCCTCTAATTTATAAGTCAACATCCGGTTGACTTTCCCAACTTAAACCTTCTTAAAAGAGACTAAGTGTCTCATTTCTTACCAAACCCACTCCGAACGCAAACTACTCAACTCGATTACATAAAACACGGATAACGAAGCATAATGAAGCAAAAATGGGGGA